>JAKXYG010000483.1:0-51339 GCA_025895645.1 Cardicola forsteri | reverse complement strand
TGGAATGAAATACGTTGCCTACTGTATATATATATATATAATACATTAAATTACCATGACTACATACTTATATTATTTATATGACCTATTTTTTATTCGGTAATATGTATTTATAAATTATATATTCATATAATTTACAATAAATCTACTAGTGGAAACAATCAATCACATTTTTACTCAATTTTAAATCCAGTGTTATATCACTAAACCACAAAAAAAATAAAAAAGTATATATTTACCACTTATTGACTTCCAGATTATCATACTAATTTTTAATATTAAAAATATACTTTATTTTAAATTGTTTTGTTAATTGCCACAAATTGTTTTTTTTTCTTTTCTAGATAATGCCAACGTAAAAATTCGTAGCAAATCGAGTAGGTTTTTCAATTTAAAATTTATTTTGTTCTTCTATAGCACAACACAAAAGACAAAAATATATCTAATTATTTTTTATTTTATTATTACTATAAGGAAATGGTCTTTCTACAAAATAATAATAATAATAATAATAATATTAATAATATTGATAACAGTATTAATAATTATGGTAATAATAATAATATTAATAATAATAATGGTATTATTATCAATGCTAATTATATCCATGACAGTAATATTAATAATAGTAATAGTAATAATAATAATAATAATATTTTTAATGTATATTTTGTCTTTAATAAAATATTCTATCAAATACTAATAAACTCTTTTAATATTGAATTATTTATTTCAAATGTTGGTATACTCAAATTATTGTAACATGTGTCATTTAAAAAAATGTTAACTGTGTGTTAATTATATTTATAATTTACCCATTCAAATTAAATAAAAGTGTTTATTTTTCAATTTAAATAGCTTACAATAAACAAGAGAAAGAAGATAATTTTTATCAAAAAAATGCCAAATCAGGTATCTTAATATTATTATTATTAATATTATTAGTATTAGTAAAAGCATCAGTAGTAGTAGCATTAGTATTAGCATTATAAATATTATTATTATTATTATTATTATTATTATTATTGTTAGTAGCAGTAGTAGTAATAACAATAACAATAGTATTATTTTTATTTTTATTGCTAATAGTATTCACACACTACTATTATCAATATTAGCAATAGTAATAATATTACTATAATAATAATAATAATAATAACTATTATTACTGGTAGTAGTTGTAGTATTAGCACTAGTATTATTATTATTATTATCATTAGTTTTATTACTATTATTATTTAATAATAATAATAATTATTAATAATATTACTGTTATTGTTATTGGTAGTATAATTAGTACTATACTACTAGTAATAATTATTGCCTTTGTTAGTCCTGCTACAACTATTATTAATATAAGCAGTATAAATATAATTACTACTACTCTTATTATTACTAATATCATTATCATTATTATTATTATTACTCGAATTTTTATTTTGACATTTATTAAAAATTACTGTTTAGTATTGTAACACATTATCCGGTTTTGATATTTCAACCTCATTTTAAACCAGGAAAGATTTGTTAGTTACCATAAAGAATACATAAAAATTGCCTATTCCTCTTCTTATACAATGTTTTTCCTTTTATGATGAGTTGTTTTATTTAGTCAACTTTCTCCACTTAATTCTGTCTGCAGCGTCACATTTTGTCAGCTCCCTTTCTTTTGTATCTTTTTCCACACAATCTAGCCATGTTCCCCTCTTTTGGTTAATTTTTAACGCACTCTGTTTATTCTAGGTTTATTTGCCTACTTTTTTTTATACCTTTTCTTTTTTTATAGGGAATAGCTGTTTCTGGTCAGTTTTCCCCATTCGGTTCTGTCAGTAACGTCACTCCTTTTTTTCATATCTACATCTTCTCCTTGTTCAACCTTCGTTTATTTTCTCTTCTACTTCTATTGCCAAAATTTTCCCTGTGGTCGTGTCACTGCACTGTTCTTTATTGAATCTTCTTACAAAATTTTATAGTTTCCGACTTTTTTCTAATAGCATCATTTTCTGTTTTATCTGGATAGATAATTCAAAAAACTGTTAAAGTAAATTCATTTCCACCCACTGGTATTTGTCAATCAATATTAAAACATTACTCCTGACAAGTTCTGATTTTTTATTAACATTTTTTTTACATTGTCATTACGCATTATCATACACAACACGTATTTTATTATGCATATAACATCTTAACTAAATGTAGCCACTAATATTTAAAATTAAAAAAATATAGTCATGTTTTTCATTTGTATATTTATCAATACAATTAAAATTAGTCAATTTTACACAAACTGTACAACTGTGTTTACTTTTGGTACACTTTTTAATAAATTTCTTGCTTAAATCATTAGCATAAAAAATTTTTCGTATCAAGAAGTACCGAGATAGCCTAGTTGTACAGCGCTCGATTTAAACTTGGTTTAACATCGGGGGGTTCAAATCCGACTAAATGCGGGCCCACGTTTGACTTTGTGTCAATAGCCACTGCTAAAAGATGTACGTTTCTCGTTTTAAAGTAGCAAACATAAATTTTAGCAAATAATAGATATGTAGCAACTGTCGATTGGTACAGTTTGGCAATAATAATAAATACACGTTTTTAATACAAGTGCAAAAAAAAATTAAAAATTAAATTTAAATGTATTTCAGTAATTCTCAGTAATGCTCCCTACGATGAACCCGAATTTTATCAAACGCGTGCATCAAGTAATGTTTACAGTTTAATTTTTTTCAAATAATGTTTGTTATTCTTCTTATTCTTATTACTATTATTATTACAATTACAATTACAATTACAATTATTATTATTATTATTAATCTTAATTTAAATATTGATATCATTATTATCATTATTACTATTACTATTTTTAATATTATTACTAATATTATTATTATTATTATTATTATTATAACAATTATTATTGTTCGACAAAATTATTTCATGAGTGTACTTAAAATGAATGAAATGGAATAAATAAAGGTGAGTTTTATTGACTCTTCTAAATATACAGTGCTTTTTGTAAAACATTTAAAAATAATATATATATATATATATATATATATATATATATATATATATAATTTTAAAATTTTATGGGAAAAATCTTTTGGCAGTGGATATAGGGTTATTTTTAGTGCCGCTAATGGAGATTGAAGTCATACATAATCAGGTTGTAGCACAGCGCTGTATTGGCACATACATGTGCGGAGAGTAATTTAAAGGTACAATGCATAAATCAATTTTGAGTAAGCATGTGTTTAACTGCCACCCTCGGCAATCTTTGTTGTCGCGACACCAATGATGTGCAATTGACGTGCAGGTTGGTAAATGATGATCATTTGCATCAAATCTCGTAATACGGTGTATGGGAAATGAGTGTTGTGCCAAATGTATTTTGCTAGGAATTTGTTACGTTTTATGATTACTAAACCAGGTAATATCCGGGTTTATGTTTAGAAAACTAATACAAACAAATTAATTGTCTTGGTGTTTGATTCAAAATTTATAAGCATTCTTAGTCACTCCGTGGTTAACTAAAAAACTATACACTCTTATTAACAATTATGCTAAAAACATCAGTCTATAAAACGTTTTTGTAATTAAAAACTCCGTTCCTCAATAAATAAAAATGATTCATCGGACATGAATAAGCAACACACTACTGTCACTAAATGCGGACCTCATTCAGCTTTACTGAAATGTTTATTGCCAAAACATAATTATCATAAAATATTTAACATGAGATTATTGAGAAAACTAACAGAAAAAAGTGTTTGTCTTGGTGTTTGGATTAATAAATTTTTGACCGTAAAGCCGATTTACTCGTTTTTTCGAACGCGGAAAATGCCAACTAAATTTTGCAATTCTAATTTATTAAATTGACCACCGTCACAAGTAATTGAAAATTATCAATATGTAAATAAGGTAGTAGAATCAAATTTCCTCCTTTCCATCTAATTTGACCTTAGCCATTTCAAAACAACATTCAACATAGTTAGCTTTCATTGACTTTCAAAATATTTCAAATAATAATGTTCTATTTATATCATGGGTGGCTTGAGGGGTACAGCAATTGACTCAAACCTGGGTTGGCATAGATTCAGTTCCAACTGCTGTCAGTAATGCGGGTCCACGTTAGGCTTTGTGCAAATGTCCACTTTTAGTAAAAATGTTTGCCATAATGAAGAAGACTAGTAATTAACCAAAATTAATGGTCAAAATATTAATATATATTTTTAAATAATTCTTTTCACAAGTGCTCCTTTCCACCGTTACTGACAAACTGGTCAATGCATCTTAACATTTGATTTGCACTTGAACAACTATATTTTATTATTTAATGCAACGTTGAGGATTGCAAGACAAACATTAATTAATTAATTTAAAAAATTATTTATTTATTTATTTATTGGCAAAAATAAACATGGTTTTATAAATTTTACAATTACGAATACACAACAAATATTATTACTTATTTTTTAATATTAAAAATTGGTTATTTCTAAATTTTTCGAAAAGATATGTGTTATAAGTTTTTAAATTGAAATAAAATTGAATAAAAGAAATAACTTTATATCATTCATAAAATTGTACAATTTTCTTTCTGCTTTGGTTTGGTGGTCTTTAAATCTAAATAAGAAGAAGAATTTGAATATTACATACATTGCTGTTATTATTATAATTACTATTATTAAAATTATTGCTATTATTATTATTAATATTATTAATATTGTTGGTATCATTATTATTTACACTATTTTTATATTAATATTTTAATTGTATTATTGTTATCATTAATTATTTTTATTATTATTGTTATTACTATTATTAACATTATTATTATTATTATTTTAATTATTTTTATATTATTATTTTAATTATTTGAATATTAATGTTATTAATTATTATCACTATTATTATTCATATAGTTGGTTGTCAGTATCATTATTATGTATAATATTTTTATATTATACTTTAAATTATTTCAATATTATTATTATTGTTATTATTATTATTAATTAATGCCATTAATGTTATTATTATTATTGACATTATTATTACTATTATTATTGTTATTATTATTAATATAGTTATTGTTACTGTAGTTATTATTTACATTATTTTTATTATATTATTTTAAGAGTATTATTATTGTTATTATTATTATTATTAATACTATTATTATTATTCAAATTATGTTTATATTATTATTTTAATTATTTAATTATTATTATTATTACAGTTATTATTGTTATTATTATTATTATTATTATTATTATTATTATTATTATTATTATTATTATTATTATTATTATTATTAATTACTGTCATTAATATTTTATCATTATTGTTGTTGTTATTATTAATTTTTAATTATTATTAGTCTTTCGTATAACATTTAAATAATTAAAAATAAATCAATAAGGATAAAGGTACAATTGCTGCCATTTATTTAGAGTCCAACTCAATTTACGACATGAAAAGAAGAAGCCGTCTAATGGAAAGACCAAGTATCAAAAGCAGTAAGTGACTATTAAAACTTTTATTTATTTTATTAATTTTGTTATTCAAAAAGTAATTTATTGTTTCAATACTTGTGGTTACGTTAATTATAGTTGCTATAATTACATAGACAAAATTATTGAGCCTAATGAAGCATCTATTTTATTTATACAGATAGTCGAGCCATGTATAAAATACTATTTGACGTACAATGTAAAAATTTAGCATATTCTGATGCATTATTGTAAAACATTGCCATGTTATAAGACATTTACAAAAGATTACAAACATGTAAACGGACAGATTTGAATAAATACAATAATGATGCAACGCTGCCTAAAAAAGATCAGAAATGATTCAATCTAGTTAGTCCCAAACCTGGATAAAGGAGGAGGGTTCCAGCTCAAGGTTAGCATTCTGATCTTTGTAAAAAAATTATACTGCTACAGAAACAATAAGAGGACGCCATTCCGGTAAACAGCGGCAAAGAAGTGATCGCACGTATCTAGATGACAGAGTTACACAAATGACAGGGTTGAGTAAAAGCCGAAAGGAAGCTCAATCTTTGACTTGTTGTCTCATTTTCTTTTTGATGTTATTTCTTGCTGTAATTGTTATCTTACTGCCCCATGCTTATTTTTTTAAAGCAAAAGGGTTTTGTAATAATAATAATTATTATTATCATTAATATTATAACAATAATAATAATAATAATAATAATAATAATAATAATAATAACAATAATAATAATAACGATAATAATAATAGTAATAATAATAATAATAATAATAATAATAGTAATAATAAAAATGATAATAGTAATAATAATAATAATAATGAAAATAATACTAATACTAATAATAACAATAATAATAATAGTAATAATAATAGCAATAATAATAATAGTAATAATAATAGTATTAATAATAATAGTAATAATAATAGCAAAAATAATAATAGTATTAATAATTATTATTGATGCATTCAAACATGAATCAAGTATCCTTCTCAGTACACCATTTTATAATTTCACCCTGTTTACTTGCCTCCGTTTCTAAGCTATTGTTTACATGCAAAGAAATCAAGAACAACAAATTGTTTTAATACTTATTTATTTATTTATTTAGATGTAAGGTGAAGGCATGACAATAAAGTAAATATGAATAGTGATTTTAATACCAAATGGATAAGGATAAACCAGCTCTACATTGCTCCTAATTGACTTAAAAAACCTAGTAAATTTATTATTATTCAAGTGAATCTGACAATTCTAATATAACAAATTCTAAAAAAATAATTAATGACAGTTTATATGTAAAATATCAAAAACAAAAAATTCTTTTTATACTTATTTATTTAGATGTAAGGAGTCGGTATGACGACGAAGTATATATGAATAATAATTTTGATGGCAAACGTATAAGTAGTAAGTTAATAATTCATTTTAGTTTTTAATATGATTAATATCAATTTACATGTATAAGATCGATAACAAAAAATTGTTTTAATACTTATTCATTTTTATTTACTTAGATGCAATGAGTCTGTATGAAAATGAAGTAAATATGAACAATAATTTCAATTACAATAGTAAGTTCAAAAACAAAAATATTTTAATTGTTGATAAACATTTAAAAAATACGTGTTACAAGTATAACTTGTAAAATAAACTTTAAAAAACATAGAAACAGTTTAAGTGTCTACATAATTTTAAAGATTTTTATATTGGCCACTTCTGAACACAATATCCACATTAACTTTTTCAGAGTATAATCTCGTCAGTCACAAACATAAAATGTTAGTATGTATGTATGCAAAAAGGAAGTCCAATTGATATTTAACTTAATACATATCAATACTATACAACATTTTAGCAATCAATTACAATTTTTAAAAATTAATGCACTTCATTATTTTCTATGGTAGACAATACATTTACCAAAACATACACTGTGTGTATCAATTAATTTTTTTTTCAATTACTAGTTAATTGTGTATTGAATAATTAACTAAATCAAGTAAATACTTTTAAACATTTTCTTAAACGTGAGATATTTAAGAAAAAATCTTTTACAAAAACCTTTTTTTCCAAAATATGTGAATATTATTAAAATGATATAATTATATAATCTAAAAATAATTAATGAATTGTATGTGTTGTGTAGTAAAGAATAAGCAAGTGGATGCAACGCAACCGTTTGACAAATGTAAGTTTATTTTGTTTATTATATTGTCTAGCTATCCCGATATAAAGCATCAATTTTTTGTGTTTTTAATTTTTTCTATTGTAGTCTATGGCGTTTAACAAACGGGTTATACTTTTGTTAATCTTCCAATTTTTAAAATCTGTTTGTAGAATAGCCTAACCTAAATTTTTGGTTTTATTTTTAAATTGTATTTTTAAGATTTGTTTTATTACATAATTGTTCGTGCCACTACAAGTTCGAATACGACACTCAAAAGGAATACTTAAGAGGGTTATATTTGTATAATGCTTGGCGCTCTATCAGGGCATCCAGAAAGTGTTCGCTAATTGTTTTAGTTACTTTTAATAACGTATCTTCTTATTTTTATGTGTTAAAAGTTACTTTTATTTAAGTAATTAAATTATTATCTATAAAAAAATAAGAGTAACAATTATGACAATAATAATAATAATAATAATAATAATAATAATAATAACAACAATATAACAATGATAATAATAAATGCTAACAATATTAATATCATAAAGAGCATAATAATAAAAATAATGTAAGTAATAATAATAATAATAATAATAAAAAAACTATAATAATAACAATAATAATGAAAATAATTAATAACAATAATAATAATACTAACATTAAAACAATTAAGATAATACTATTAAACCAATGTAAATAATAATGACATGAACAATAACTATCTTAATAATAATAGTGATAATAGTAAATACTAATAATATTTAAATAATTAAAATATTAATATTAAAATAATTAAAATAATAATAATAATGTTAATAATAATAATAATAATAATAATAATAACAGTAATAATACCATTAAAATAATATCATAAAAATAATGTAAGAAATAATTATGCTAACAATAACGATATTAATAATAATAATAATGATAACAGTAATAATAACAATACTAATAGTAATAATAATGTCAATACTAATAATAATAACATTAATGGTATTAATTAATAATAATAATAATATTAAAATAACTAAAATAATAATATTGACAATAATTAATAATAAAAATAATACAATTAAAATATTAATATAAAAATAGTGTAAATAATAATGATACTGATAACCAACTATATGAATAATAATAGTAATAATAATTAATAACAATAATATTCAAATAATTAAAATAATAATATAAAAATAATTTAAAAATAATAATAATAATAATAATAATAATAATAATAATAATAGCAATAATTTTAATAATAGTGATCATAATAATAATAACAGCAATGGAAATTTTTCAAATTCTTCTTTTTTATTTAGATTTAAAGACCACCAAACCAAAGCAGAAAGGAAATTGTACAATTTTATGAATAAAAGAAAGTTATTTATTTGTTTCAATTTTATTTCAATTTAAAAACTTATAACACATATCTTTTCGAAAAATTTAGAAATAACCAATTTTTAATATTAAAAAATAAGTAATAATATTTGTTGTTTATTCGTAATTGTAAAATTTATAAAACCATGTTTATTTTTGCCAATAAATAAATAAATAAATAATTTTTAAATTAATTAATTAATGTTTGTCTTGCAATCCTCAACGTTGCATTAAATAATAAAATATAGTTGTTCAAGTGCAAATCAAATGTTAAGATGCATTGACCAGTTTGTCAGTAACGGTGGAAAGGAGCACTTGTGAAAAGAATTATTTAAAAATATATATTAATATTTTGACCATTAATTTTGGTTAATTACTAGTCTTCTTTATTATGGCAAACATTTTTACTAAAAGTGGACATTTGCACAAAGCCGAACGTAGACCCGCATTGCTGACAGCAGTTGGAACTGAATCTATGCCAACCCAGGTTTGAGTCAATTGCTGTACCCCTCAAGCCACCCATGATATAAATAGAACATTATTATTTGAAATATTTTGAAAGTCAATGAAAGCTAACTATGTTGAATGTTGTTTTGAAATGGCTAAGGTCAAATTAGATGGAAAGGAGGAAATTTGATTCTACTACCTTATTTACATATTGGCAATTTTCAATTACTTGTGACGGTGGTCAATTTAATAAATTAGAATTGCAAAATTTAGTTGGCATCTTCCGCGTTCGAAAAAACGAGTAAATCGGCTTTACGGTCAAAAATTTATTAATCCAAACACCAAGACAAACACTTTTTTCTGTTAGTTTTCTCAATAATCTCATGTTAAATATTTTATGATAATCATGTTTTGGCAATAAACATTTCAGTAAAGCTGAATGAGGTCCGCATTTAGTGACAGTAGTGTGTTGCTTATCTAAGTCCGATGAATTATTTTTATATTTTTAGGAACTGAGTTTTTTAATTGCAAAAGCGTTTTATAGATTAATGTTTTGTGCACAATTGTTACGAAGAGTCATTACGTTTTCAATTAAATGCGGAACGATTGAGAATGCTCAGCAAATTTGAGTCTCACCAATGATACTACAAGTTAGGTTAAACCATACTATTCGTACTGAGATGCAAAAGATAAATCAAGTGAAAACTCGATTTTGGAGCAATATATATTTAAGTTTGACCATTTCTTATTTAATTTGGTAAATGTCAAGTTTTAAATAAGAATATTAGAAAACCTAGACTGTGAGTTGAATCTATTTAGAATATTCTCGTTTATATATATATATATATATATATAGAAAATAGTTTTACAGCTGATAATTTAATTTAAGTTAATACAATTCACTAACAGCAGCATTTTCCAATTATCAGTTTACTTACAGTTGCGGTGACCAATATATTGTGTGGCATGTTTCAGCAGAAGATATCTTAGCCGAACGTGGGGCTGCATTTAGTGCCGATGGTGGGATTCAAACGTCTGTACCAACCAGGTCTAAGTCGAGCGCTGCACCGCTAGGCCACCATAGCACACATTATAAAGAGAAACGCAATGCTTTAAATCCATAGAGACATTTTTTTCCTTAAAATATAAACTCATTCTAGGAAATAATTTTTTTTATGTATATGTTAATCAAAAGACAACTTTATTTAAGTGAATAAATTGTAATGACAAATTGTGCATAATTTATGTATGTTTAGAATTTTTTATTAGTAATAATATTGATTAATAAAATTAAAATGTTATTATATTATGAAGAAAAATTTTAAATTACATTATGTTAAATAAAATAACTACGTTTTGCATAAACTTTCTTAAGTAAACAAGATATAATAAAGACAAAACAATTTAGTAATAAATACAAAAAAAGAATGTTTGCAAAATAATTACCCAAAAAACAATAACAAATGTGACTTGTGGAAAACATAGAGGCTGTTCATTGGGTCATTTTTCAACTTAAATGGAACATTTCGACACTGGGAAGTGCATATTTATGGGGTTCCAAATTAATCATTTTTCTAACCAGCTCGTTACCAAAATATTACTATCCTAAACTTTTAATTGTTTAAATTTTAAAACCCTTCTCGTTCTGAAAAGCATGGACCAACGCACTATTGTTTCATATGAAGAATTTTGGCTTAAAAAATTGGGCACATTGAAAATTGAGATTCTATTTATTATTATTGTTATTATTACGATTATTATTGTCATATTTGTTATTATTACTATTATTATTATTATTATTATTATTATTATTATTATTGTTGTTATTATTGTTATTATTATTTCTATTATTGTTATTTTTATTGCTATTATGATTATCAATAATAATATTATTAATATTATTATAATATTTTATAATACTAATTATTATTATTGCTATTACTATCATTATATTATTGTTATTGTTATTAATATTATGATTATGATTATTATTATTATATGACTATTATTATTATTATTATTATTATTATTATTATTATTATTATTATTATTGCTATTATTATTGCTATTATTGCTATTTTTATTGTTATTATGATTGTTAATATTATTATTATATTATATAATAATAATTATTATTGTTGTTATTATTATCATTATATTTTTGTTTTTGTTATTAATATTGTTATTGTTATTGTTATTATTATTATTATTATTATTATTATTATTATTATTATTATTATTATTATTATTATTATGGTTATGGGCTTTAATACTTTGGTTAAAGTAGTTTTCAGCAGACAATAATAAGATTTTAGAAAATACCGTCATCGGAGTCATGGTGTTTCATTTTTTTTGCCATTTGTCAATAAAATCATGTTATGCTGTTGTTTGTTTGACAATATTAATTTTTTTACAAAGATCAAGTTTCTAATTTTGTGCTCAAATCCTCTTCCTTTATCAAACGAACCGGTTAAGGTATTGAACACATATATAGAAAATATAAGAGATCTAAAACATAAAGCAACTAATATCATTGTTTTTACTAATACAATTTTATTGCAGTAAACATAGTGAATATAATTAATAATAATTGGCTTGTTTCATTTTTGTATGATATTTATGGAATTATAATAATATTTTATTCATTTAATTAAATTATCCGTCATCAGTTTGACTGAGCACATTTTAATTTAGGCTACTCTTTTCAAGGTCAGTATCAACCGCTCAATCAAATTTGTCTACAAATATACGCCATAATGTTTTTTTTTAATTTATTGATTAAAAATGTTTTAGCTGATAAATATGTAAAGAAGCTTTAAGAGATTTTAAGTATGTTTGTGACACTTGTACCATATCGGTACATGACTTTAATTAATATCAAAACAACTTAATTATACAAAATGTATATTATATTGGTCCCCCGTAATATTTCCGGTACTAAATAGAAAGAATTTTATAAAGTTGAAAAAATGTATTGCCATCATTAGCCAATCATTGGGCATTCCTTACAATGACATTCTTTATGAAATGATTTATCGGCAGTTCAAGGAATGTTTTCAATTTATTAATCGTAACTCCAACAACACCAATCATCTACTTTATCGTAATTTTAACAAATTAATTGTATCGGGACAGATGAAAAAGTTACATATCCACGTTAAGTGCACAACAAATGTGTATTTAAATTCATATCTGCCGTATTTAGCAAGGTTACTATCCAATCCCAATAAAGTTTTAAATGGCCTTGACATAAACCAGTTATATTAACAAAATAGGGGTATAAAAAACAAAAAAATATTATTTCATAGTGTATTACAAGAAAACTTGTAGCTGATTTAATTCTTTTTAGAAAACTAATAACACGTAAAAATATAAACAAAAAAAATAGCTCAATTTTTTATTCCAATTGGTAAACAAGTTAAAATTTTGAATATTTGAAATAAATTTGTTTGAAACGTGAGGATTAAAATAGATTCGCAATTGTTTTTTAAATAATCGTGCATCGACCTAAAAATAAAATAAAATAATTTAATTTTAAAAATTGTTTGTTTTATTATGCTTCTAAAAATTTGCCGTTTTTTTAAATTCAATTTAATTTGTAACACTGTTCCTAAAGTATTGATATTTTTCGCTGTTATCAAACATTAATATCCTTGTAGCAGAGATAGCTAATTTGTGTATTTTAAAATTCAAATTTAACTTAATTTGACTTAAAAATGTGATCAATTAAACCAAAAGTTAATTGTTTAAATGTTTGTCAAAAAACGGTAGACAGTTTTCGACGTTTATAGCAATTCGAAGCAAGGATCGTCGATGGTAGAACTCGTATCCATGACCACTATGGTTTGAGAGACTAACGTTTTCCCAACTTAACCATTCCTGTACACTCTATTTTTTTTTCTAAAATGTTTTTAGCTGCACTTGTTTATTTAGCGGATTGTTTAAACTTGGACAAAAATAATCAATAATAATGCCACTAGACAAATCACGTGTAGAAATAATTTATTACCTTTGAAAGAAAAAGCCACTTAATAAGACTTACCTTGTACACAACATCGACTACAATAACATCGACACGTCCTTTCACAACAGGGTTCCATATGAGCGCCTCCTGAACGGCAACATCCACTTTTGCAGCAATCACCATCACAACATCCGCTTTTGCAACATCCGTCACATCCACCACAGCCTCCCCGACAACATCCATCTTCGCAACAATCACCACATCCTCTACACTTGCAACAGTCGTCTTTACAACATCTGCTTTTGCAACATCCGTCACATCCACCACAGCCTCGTCGACAGCATCCATCTCCGCAACAATCACCACATCCTCTACATTTGCAACAGTCGTCTCCACAACATCCGCTTTTGCAACATCCGCTTTGACCGCATCCTTTACAACACCGACTTCCACGACATCCTGAACAGCATTCACAATCACCGCATCCTTTACAACATTTGCTTTTGCCACATCCACGACACCCTCCACAACCGTCACAATCGCAGCATCCTTTACAACAGTCAGACCCGCCGCAACATTTGCTTTTGCCACATCCACGACACCCTCTACAACCGTCACAATCGCAGCATCCTTTACAACAGTCAGACCCGCCGCAACATTTGCTTTTGCCACATCCACGACATCCTCCACAACCGTCACAATCGCAGCATCCTTTGCAGCAGTCAGACCCGCCGCAACATTTGCTTTTGCCACATCCACGACACCCTCCACAACCGCCACAATTGCCGCATCCTTTGCAACAGTCCGACCCGCCGCAACATTTGCTTTTGCCACATCCACGACATCCGTAACCACAACAGTTGTCACGAGCATTTGACAACGATCGACTTCGACAGCATCGCGAAGGCATGCAACATTCGGCGTCGCGAGAGGGACAACATTCGCAACTTCTGCTACGTCGAACATCTTTTTGTCTGGGCACGGTCATGAGAGAACAACGTGATCCACTTTCTACAAAGTATGGAAAAATTGACAATTGTTTGTATAAAAACGAAAGTCTGTAACAAGTGATAAAATTATGCTTTATTCATTTTATTTATTGTTGTTAAGACAAGCATGTTGTACTGTCGGAAATAGCAATGTTTGTTGGTTGATAGGCGACACCTTTGCAGTGACGTCATTGTTCCCAAAAATCAACGAAACCGTCTGATTTTTTGTCACAATATATATATGCCTTTGAACAATTGCAAAGTATGCTTACACCCATTCATCGTCTATAAATTACACTCATTGTTTATTTAATTAAGACGTTTTGTTTAATTATCAAACAACACTATTCAATTTGGTCCATTAACTATAAAGGCAATATAATGGAAAAGGGGTCATGACAACCAATGAATATTTAGTCAATTATCATTTTCCGGTTGCCACGTTGTATGTTTGCGAGTTGTTAATGCACAGGCTTAATTTCCTGGCCACTTCATTTTAAACTCTTTCTCGCCTAGAGAAGATTATAGATGAACCAATTTAGCCTATCTCAAATCTGGACAAAACTGACAATCTGGCCTTTGTAAAAAAAATCTATATTGTTACAGAAACATTATTAATAGTGTATTTTCAATTATCTCGTGTATTCGTACTTTTACAAGCAACTGTCATATTTTTAATAAAATTATTTCATTTGTGCCGGAGTGGTCTAGCGGTATAGCGCTTGAATTTGGACCTCGGTGGGCATGGGGGTTCGAATCCCACCACCGGCACTAAAGTGCGGGCCCACGTTCGGTTTCGCTAAAATGCCCACTGCTGAAAGATGTTTCTAGTAAAACATTCGAAGTAGCAAACATAATAATAACAATAATAATACTTTGTTCATAAAGTATCTGACTTGTGTTAAGACAAACATTTTCCTATATATCAAATAAAATTTAACATAATAGGTATTTTTGTGTTACAGAGTAATGGACTTAAATATCAGCGGGCCCAATAAATCTTGTCTAGAGATTCGTTTACTTGGTGAAACCAGTTGCTTTCTGAAAGCATTCAAACAGTATCAACGGGATAAAAATAATTCTAGACGCAATAAAGCCAAATTTGAACAAAAGATTCATTTTTAATATGTACCATTTTTAATGTCAAAAATTTTAGGTACAATTGCATGAAACACAATCTCGAAGCAAACGTGTTTTGAACTAATCAATAATATAATCATTATTATCTTATTTCCGTATTGAGACATGACCTAGCGTGAATCAGAGACTCAATGCACAGTGGCATAAAGGTATTTCTGTATTGGCAAATGCGTGTAAACACATACTCATAATAACAGAAATCTAGCGGTAACAATAATATAAACAATCTATCAACGTAATGCATCCACAAAACAAAATAATTAAATTAAATTAACTACCGATATGGCGGCTACTATTGAGCGGTGGAGTAATATTTGCTTCAAGCAATTCAGCTTCATTGCCCAGTGGATAGTAGTGGGCCACAACGTATTGTTTGTCGCCTGCTCGGGCATATCCAAAACCGCAATTGGTCGTACTCCGCCAAATAATTTGAGTAAATTCTTCTACAATATATATTCATACAAGTAGTATATTATAGTAGTAGTATGATAAGTGTCACACACAACTCAAAGCGAATTGAATGCTAATTGTGCAACTATAAACTGTTTATAATTTTTAATTTCTAAAAAAATCTTTTATAATAAAATTTAAAAAATATTCATTTTTTTACGAGTTTGAATGTTTTACGGAAAACATGCTTTTTTACATTTGAATGAAACTGAACGTGGGCCCCCCATTTTATCAGTCGGTGGGCGGGATTCGAACCCCAATGGTCACCCAGTTTCAAGTTGAGCCCGCGGTACATTTTATACTTTTAAGTAAATAAATATGTAGCCTAGCCTTTGACAGAGTTATCAATAGAACTTACTATAACGATGATGTAAGTAATAATTTATAATGTTGTCAAAATTAAAACAAAATTAATTTTGCAAGTTTTTAGATGATATAAAAATTGTTTATATAGGCTTAAACATTAGGCATTGAATTCATATAAGTTCACAACGCTTGTAGAATTAAAACTTTAAAAAATAGCATTAGGATTTTCAACTGTACATTAATAATATACATGCATAACACAATCCGCTTACTTGAACTGTCCGGTGAGAAGTACTGTCCATAATCGTATCTCAAACCTGGTTTATACCAACTGTTTACCACATATTTTCCTACATAAAAATAAAACATAGTTACGATTAAAAGTTATTTTATACAAAAACCATTCGATTAATTCAACGTTTTATCTGCAAAGCGAATAAAAATTATTTCTATTTTTATTAATTTTGATTGTTGTACAAGAAACGTTTTTATTCGGGCAGCAAACATTTTAGCGAAGTCAAACGTAGGCCCGCATTTTGGTGCGGGGTCGAACTTATGACCATCCAGATGGGAGTTGTGCACTCTGTCGCTATACCAACTCGGCAAACAATTAAATGCCAAACGTTTTTCTCAATTAAGATACTGTTTTTTGAATAAATGTGCAGCTTTCCATTTTCTACTTTTGCACGCATTTATAATACACAACTTAAAACAGAAACAACAAAAGAACCCTATTTAGGAAAACAGCAACACAAAAGTGATAACTCGACTCAGAACGGTTTTGGAATAAATAATTGACAATGGCAACAAAGGGATTGGTAGACTACAAAAGATTTAATTGAAATGAATGTTTTATGGGGGATCAAACAAACATTTTGGCAAAGTGCTTGAATAGATGGAATCATTATGTCGTTCCATTCTCTTTTTAAATTATGTAACATTGTTGTTTATAGAATTGTTATTTACTAGGTTTTTAGGTCAACCAGGAGCACTGTGTGTAAAACTTGAAAGGTGTGCACTGCGGATGATTCCAAATAAGAATCATCGCGGCTCTACTACAAGAAATCAATTTTAAAAGTTGAACACAAACTCACCCAATTCGATGGGAGTTTTTGATGCATCAGCACAGCACAAATTTTCACCGTGTGTCATAGCGTCACTCGAGTATAGGGCTTCTGTCTTGGCCAATGTTCGTGCCCATTTCTGAGCTGATCGACATAACTGCGGATCTAGTCTGAGCGCAGGAACACCGTGGACTGCACGGTAACTTGATACATACAAACACGAAAAAAAGAAAAATATGTATCATTATTTAGAATATTGTAGAACGATGTCTACAAAAACTAAAATGTTGTGTTTTTTGAGAGAAAATCTTTGCAACTTAGAGGTAGGAACTCATAACGGGGGGTGGTCTAGCGGTACAGCGCTTGAATTCGGACCTCGGTGGACATGGGGGTTCGAGTCCCATCGCCGGCCCACGTTTGGCTCTGCTAAAATGTCCACTGCTGAAAGATGTGTTTCTTGTGCAAACATTCAAAGTAACAAACATTAAAAAAAAATTATTATTCTACTATATTTTCTATCGAATTTTTAAGACGTACTGAAAATAAATCTACTTACCTTTTGCATAAAATTGTAAAAAAGCAAAAATCATGTAGAAAACAGAGCCGTGAATAACAAGGACTGGTAAATTTTAATTTTTGTGCATGCCATATTTACATACTAACTCCGATCAATGTATAAATGACCTTATTATTACCCTATTATACTTATTTATTATGTAAACTTCTCCCAAACACCAAATATCCACTTTTTAATATGACTCATTACAATTGGTAAATAAATAAAATATTTTTGTCCTTGTCTATTATTGTTGTCTTTCCTGTATGACAGTAATCAATTTCCAAATTGCGTGGGAATGACTAAATTGTAATCATTTTGTCAAAACATTCATTGCGTGGGTGTTGGTTGTTATTGTTTAGAATTATGCAATGCTATTATTATTATTATTATTATTATTATTATTATTGCATTGATACACAACACGTATAATGATTGATGTGAATATTAAACTATGTAAGGCGATGTATTGTTGATGGCAGAATAACAACTACGTTTGTCTTATTACAGTAGAAATGTCATATGCATTACCAAGTTGTTTGTTTGTTTGTTCATTTTGGCAAAATGATTATTATGCGTTTTTTGACAGTCCCATGCTTGTGATAAAATGGCAATAAGTCAAACATGAACATTTAAAACAGATTATTTATTTTTTTAGCAATAGAGCGCTCAATTTGAATCTGGGTTTAAATTCGGCCCACGTTTGGCTTTGCTAAAATGTCCATTACTGGAAGGCATTCAAAGTAACAAACATAAAATAAGTAAATAAATAAATGGCAAATAATTCATTGTTATTTTAAACTACTGATACACAAAAAAAAGATAAAACTTGTTCTACAGTTCCCTATTTCATTTTGTGTGGGAAGAGTGAGTGAATATTTAGAGCCACGTTTGGTACAGTTTACTATGCTCTTGTCGAATTAAAGTTAATCTGCTTGCAATAAAAACAAAATCTAAATTAAAATGCTGCCTTTTACAATCAAAACGTGTATTATTTTCCCGGATTATCTTACAGTAACCCCTAACAATAATTTAAATGCATAGAATAAATGAAAAACTTGCAATTGATATTTACATTTGGATTTATTTCTAATTAAAAAAAATATCGGCAAATTGTTTCAACATTTTAAATTATTAACAGGAAACACAATTATTTTAGGCAATAAATAAATAAAGAAGAAATAATTTCATTCTGTTTGCAAACTATCTAAATGTACAACAATGCAAATACGACAACATTTAGAAAAGTTATTACCTACATTACTACAATATGCACACATATTTGTAAAATTCAACTCAATTTCGACTTTTTTGCGTTGTTGATTAATTACACAAATCAAATTGTAGATGATAATTGATTGTTTTAAAACGTTTATAAAATATTATTCCAATTGAAAGGTCTACACATTGTGTTTTATAAAAATAATTTAACTCTGACTTTTTAACGTTAATCAATGAAAGTTGTTCAAAATAATAAGAAGAAATTGAATGTCAAGTAACAAAAATTATAAATAGTGCACATTGAATATATGATACTAGATACTCAAATAAATCTATATATTGTTATGTAACAACAGTGGACGTGTTCGATTAGACCTGATGTCCAAATAATTGCTGTGTATCAAAATAAAAAAGCTCCAATCGCCAAACTATTAGCAGTTTAGTTGTTCTTTTTTTCAGCAAACACTTATCCAAATTCGCGACTGACTAAATGGGTATATTTTTCGCTAGGTAGACGTTGTAGCAGTAAAAATGGAATATTATAATAACGTTAAAAGTTTGACTCATGAGTCGAACTACCGATACTGCCTCATTGCATATCAGTGGGTTCGAATCCCACTACGGACTCGCTAAAATGCGGGCCCACGTTCCACTTTGCTAAACAATGTCTACAGCTAAAAAATGGGCGTTTCTTGTAAAGCATTCAAAGTAGCAAATGTAAAATTAGAATTAAGCAACACATACGAGAATAAAAAAGCTGTCTTTCTAGACAAAATTGGCGATAAAACATTTCGCTTGTTCCAAGTCTCAATAAAAGATTGACAGTTTGAATGCAAGGTCTCGTTTCAATAAGCAATCTATGTTGATACAGAAACAAGCGCTAATCCGGCATACAAAGACAAAAATTAACTTGGTCCAATTATAGGTTTAGCGCTCTTAAGAACGGTTTTGCCAATGGACAATTGATAATAAACTATTTGGCAAGATTACATAGGATGATTCAAACTAACAATTTGGTAAAACGTTCAAACATATGGAATGAATGATCTGTATGAATTATGAGACTTTGTTTTTGTTGTTGTTGGTGGTGGTGGTGTTAATAATAATAAAGCAAGGATAATAAGTATTCAACTCCGCCTAGTTTGGATTAAAAATGATTCAATCTTTCCAGTCCCAAGCCTGGATAAAGGAGGAGGGTTTGAGCGAGCAAGGTTAGCAAGCTGGCCTAGTGTAAAACAATAAGAGGACGCTATTCCGGTAGCCAACGACAAAGAGGTAATCGCACGTTTCTGGATGACAAAGTTACACAGATGACAGGGTTGAGTGAAAGCCGAAAGGAAGCTTAATCTTCGATTGCGCAGAATCTTCAATACCAACGAAACTTTGTTGTTGTTGTTTTACTTTAATTGTTATCTTATTGCCCCATGCTTATTTTTAAAGCAAAAGGGTTTTGTATAATATAATAATAATAATAATAATAATAATAATAATAAATATTCCAACAAATACGCAAATACATATATCGAAAAGAAAATTATAATTCAAAACATACAAGTTATGTTCGCCCATCATAGATTCTAGAAACTGTTGCATGGCTGGTCCTACCTTGGATGGACTGCTGTCACGTTTACGAGTAGTTGACATTTTGACCGTACACAAGTGTTTGCCGCAATTTGAATTTTACTTACACGCACTTGGGTTTATATATATATATATATATTGTATTGTATTCTATTAATTTCATTGTTATAAATCAATATGTAAAGCAATGCATTCCAATCGAAAGTGTAAATGAGCAATTGGTAAAAAAAATATGACTATTGGTGATTCTTTTTCTATTTGTTGAACCATTAAGTTGAAATTTGTTTATTATTTGTGTACGTGTGTGCGTGTTTATTTTCTACTTATGTATGTAAATTATTTTTGGGTTTAACAGTGTTGTTATTGTTGTCAAAACAAATGAATCTTTTTTGTGAACCAAATACTTACTAGACATGCCAAAGCGATGGTTACTCACTTCAGAGTTGAAACGCTTGAAATATTTCTATAATTGAGGTATGCCGAGTGCGGTTATTGGACATGATTTTCTAACACATAATGTACAATGCTATCTAAGTCAGAATAAGACATATAATTAAGGTTGTGTTAAATTTTAATAAATAGTTTAATAAAAGGTAACGTAAAATTAATGGCACTGTTGCCGGTATCAAGTCTGGTGGAGAAAGGAGAAGGAGGAGGAGAAGTAGGAGGGTTTAATTACAAGATTCGCCACCTACCTATGATGTGCCGGGGTGGTCTAGCGGTACAGCGCTCGAATTCGGACCTCGGTGGGCATCGGGGTTCGAATCCCTCACCGGCCCACTAAAATGCGGGCCCACGTTCGGCTTCGCCAAAATGTTCACTGCTGAAAGATGTTTCTTGTAAAACATTCAAAGTAGCAAACATTAAAAAAAAAATGTACAAAAAAATCATGTAGGCAAGGAAACAAGAACACTAGAAGACAATTGACCGAAAAAAAATAACTTGATCAACTTCTACGTTCACCACCCTAAAAATATAAAAAATACATAATAAACACTAGTCAAATAAAAAGGAGGAAAAAGGAGGCAAATGTCTGATAGGTAGAGAATCAACATTTACCAATAGTCAATGAACTACAAGTGCATTTTGAGTAAAAGGCATGTCATTGAGTTGGAAATGGACTAGAAATGAACTATATACACCCACTATAAGTGATTAAGGTTATTGAAACAATAATATTGAAAAATGGTTTGTATCTTTGACATCAACTCCACCGCGGTCACTCGCAAGTCCCGGTTGAGAAAGGAGGAGGATATTGGCGCAAACTTAGCAGTATGGCCTCTGTAAAAACTTAATATTGCAGCACAGCATTTCATTAAATTAAGGTAAAGAAGGGAAAACATAATTCCAATAACGGGGTTTGGCAAAATCCAAATAGACTTTCCAATCTTCGATATACACCATTTCTAAAGTTAATCATTTAATGTACAATCATCCTATGGAATAATCTTTTTCAAAACAAAAGGGGCTTTGAAATAAGTAAATAAAATATATAAATTGCACAATTCACATGTTTACTCAACATTGTACAGGTTTTACTAATTTGCGTTTATCACAAAGGTTATACATACACATATATTTTTATTTGATTAGTATCACCTGAAAAAACCGCATATTTTATACAATAGATTAAAAAAATTACTATTCGCAAAATAATCAAAGCACAAGAGCAGAAAAGTAGAAGCAGTCTAATTTTTGGCGACAGAGTTCAGTCAAAATCCCCAATTCCACACACGAAAGCCGTTTGGAACAATCAATCGTGCTGTTCGTTAGACCGAAAGGACAGTTGCTACAACTTATATTGTTAATAACGCATCGCACACTTGTAAAGACATTCATTATTAACCTTATAATCCAAGGGTTTGGACAGATGTTTGCTTTTGTTTATAGGTCATACAACTACTCTACATTAAACCAAATGATTCTTTGTACAACTTCTGGCATATTCGTATAGGTAACTATACCTATTGACCCCAAATAAGCTCAAGTCACCAATTGGAAGGCGGCGCGATTTGGACAAGCGATGTCGCTTGTGATAGAAGGTTGCGCTGTTGAAACTTTTTCTTAATATTACAAAAAAACCTATATTCTTTTACAAAATCATCATACAATTGCGAAGATAAAACGCGAAAACTTTGCACAAAATGAATTTTTGTTGTTGACAATATTGAAAGAAATAATAATATTATTTATTATTTTTGCTTTCGTCAATTGTCACCGCTACATTATCTTTGATGGTTTTTTTACTGAAAAAAACACGTTTGATCGTGTTTTATTGAAATGGTTGATACGCATGTGTAAATGTATTTATAATTGACATCTAATCAAAGCATTTGGACAGATGCTAGCTTTTGTTTATAGGTCATACAACTATAATAATAATAATAATATATGCATGTATGTTATACCAAACCCTTTTGCTTTAAAAATAAGCATGGAGCAATAAGATAACAAGCGATATCGCTTGTGATAGAAGGTTACTACAACTTCTATTGTCAATAACGCATCGCACACTTGTAAAGGCATTCATTATTAACCTTATAATCCAAGGGTTTGGACAGATGTTTGCTTTTGTTTATAGGTCATACAACTACTCTACATTAAACCAAATGATTCTTTGTACAACTTCTGGCATATTCGTATAGGTAACTATACCTATTGACCCCCAAATAAGCTCAAGTCACTAATTGGACGGCGGGACAAAGGCGCTGTTAGGTGCTGGTTGAAACTTTTTTTAAATATCTACGCATGTCATTTATTGCCAAATTGACAAGGTCGAACGACGGGAAAAAACCAAGATGGGATGTGTTGAATGGCGTGGGAACGGTTGTTTACATAACCGTTTCCACCAATAAGAGTTATTGATGCATTCGAACAAAAATGTTAATTTTCTTTAGTCAATTGTCACCACTACATTATCTTTAGTAATTTTTTCTACTTGAACAAAAACTGGTTTGATTGTGTTTTATTGATTTGTATCAGATTGTTAATAAGACTCTCAGAGTTACGTTAATTCGGCGAGGTGATATTTAGAGGATTTAAGTCGCAGATCCAAACTCCTACTTATCAGAGCCACTCAGCCACATTTGGGGGACAACATAATGTTGGATTAGTTGTAAATAAAATTGTGATGTGCCGGAGTGGTCAGCTTAGATTTGGGTGGGCATCGGGGTTTGATCCCTATCACCGACACCAAATGCGGATCCACACTCGGCTTGGCTCCAATGTCTATTGCTAATAGATGTTTCCTGTAAAACATTTAAAGTAGTACAAAATAACAATAAATGAAGCAAATTATTATTCATCCATTTGATTAACTAGGATTCTTGAACTACCAATATAAAACATTTGTTGACATGTATTTTTGTATCAATGAGTAAACGCAACTCATCAATTTTTTAAATGTTACTCCAACGTAGCCTGAATATTTTACTACAAGTACATTCAGTATGTGAATTTGATTTGCATCGTTTGAAAAAAGCCGCGTATTTTAAAAAAATAGATAAACCCTGTCACATTTAGTGAATTGTTGGTAAAATTGATTGTTACGTCAATTCGGCTAAACGTTGAGCAAATTGGTTACTGTTGCAACGTTGATACAACCAACTACTGCGTGTGAACACTCACACGCACAAATCAACATTGTCAGTTGGTGGCATACTACCTTCTAAAGTAAAGCCTGAGTAGACGCATTTAGTCTTCATTCAATGTATGTATCATCGGCATTGCCTTGCTCTGAGGAAGCCAATTGTTTTGTCATACTGACAGTTAATGGAACATTCCTCGAATGACAATGTTTCGCAGAGTGTTTACTTGCTCAATCAATGTAATCACGTCAAGTATCTACAAGCCGAAACGTTATTATTATTATTATTATTATTACTGTTATTATTTTTATTATTACTATTATTATTATTTATTTATTATTACAAAACCCTTTTGCTTTAAAAAAAATAAGCATGGGGCAATAAGATAACAATTACAGCAAAAATGAACATCAAAGTCTTGTAATTCAAAGACAACATGCGAAATCGAAGATTGAGCTTCCTATCTGCTTTCACTCAACCCTATTATTTGTGTAATTCTGTCATCGAGATACGCGCGATCACTTATTTGCCGTTGTTTGCCGGAATGGCGTCCTCTTATTGTTTCCGTAGCAGTATGAATTTTTTACAGAGGCCAGGTTGCTAACCTTGCGCTCGAACCCTCCTTCTTTATCCAGGCTTGGGACTGGCTAGATTGAATTATTTCTGATCCAAACTAGGCGGAGTCATTACTATTACTATTGTTAAAATAATGGTAATTTTTATATACCATTATAAGAATAATAGTAATAATTGTTATTATAATGTTTATGATAATAATAATAATTGTATTAATAAGAATAATATTTTTTTTAAATTAATTGTATTGATACAAAATTGATCAAAATAAGTTACACTGTAGCAAACTGAAGTGTTTGTATAAGCACATATATATATATATATATATATATATTCCCTGTTTCTCATTGCAAGTCATCTTTGCTTTGAACACGATGGAATTTCGTTTCAAACCAAGTTGTAAACAACCGACACCTACGTAAATTTCAATTATTTGGCACCATTGTCAGTTTACAAAAATTCGAATCAATTTTAAGATTTCATATTTTTGAATGAAAACAACATGACTAATAGCAATACTTTTTTCATTGAGCAAGTAACTTTTAAAATAATTTTGCTTGAAATTCATCGAGTGTTAGAATTTTTATTTATTTAACATTTTTTGGCTCGTAAGAATATATGAAACAACATAAATTTCTGTCTTTGGAACTTGAGCATTTTGGAGATTGAAATTTTATAAGGATTTATTCCAACCTCATTATCGCGATATAATGTTGCTCTAGCATCTTTGCCACCAGTTTAATAAAATGGAGTTGTCTCAATGTTCTTTGCCCTTAGCGTTTTTTTAATTCTCGTTTATTACCATTATTATTATTATTACTATAATAATAATAAATATAATAATTATTATTATTAATACTATTATTATTATTATATAATATTATTACTACTATAATAATATTTATTAATATTACTATTATCACTATTGTTATTATAACTATTATTATTATTATAACTATTATTACTATTGTTATTATTACTATTATTACTATTATTATTTTTATTATTATTATTATTATTTCGATCATTATTATTTTTATTATTATTTCGATTATTATTATTACTATTATTACTATTATTATTATTATTCCAATTATTATTATTAATACTATTATTTTTACTATATATTATTATTACTACTATAATCATGTTTATTATCATTACTATTATTACTATTGTTATTATTACTATTGTTATTATTATTATTACTATTGTTATCATTACTATTATTATTATTATTATTATTATTATTACTATCATTATTATTATTGTTATTATGACTACATATTATTATTACTACTATTATAATATTTATTATTATTACTATTATCACTATTGTTGTTATTACTATTATTATTGTTGTTACTATTATTATTATTATTATTATTACTATTATTTATATTGTTATTATTACTATTATTATTATTATTATTATTATTATTATTATCATTATTATTATCATCATTATTGTTATTATTATTGCTAATTTTATGTATAATAGTGCTTTCATTATATCAAAACTGAGTTCTTAAAATTAATTTTAAGATTTTGATATTTGTATTTGAATTTAAATAAATTTTAAAATTAAAATACAAATAACTAGTACTTATTTAGTTAACAAATTGTTACATAGAAATTGCTAACCTATAAAATAAATTTACAAATATTTCTTTAGAAATTACTTAACACAATATAAGTAGTATTATTTAACATTCATAAGTTTTGTCATTACACAAACGTATTTTTGTAGATCGTTTGTTGGTTGTCTATTAAACCAGCTGTAACCAGCTGACTTTTGTAAAAGAAGTGAAAGCATAACACTGATGATATGATCTGGCAAAATCCGAATAGAATTTCCAATCTTCGATATGCAACATTTTTAAAGCCAAAAATTTAGTGTACAATTCCATAGAACATTTTGCATTGTTTTATGATCTTTACAAAGAAAAAATAAAATAATAATAACTGTAAAAATTAATTGTAGCTAATGCAAGTAATTCTCTTAAGAACGAAAGGATATAATACATTAATTTAAAGCATTGGGTTCCCTTTATAATTTCAAACAACAATAATAGAAGACGTAAACTGAAATGAATTCATTTCGCATATTCTTTTCAGTCACAAACATATATAGAATCAGTATATATATAGATACATAAAAATATAATGTAATTACCTTAACATAAATAACTACACATACATACACATACGCAACAGCATATGTTAAGTCCACGCTAAATTTAATGAAGTTATAAATTGTTTTTGTGCACACAAAATGGGTTTTAATGTGTGTGAATGTAAACAGATTCAGGTGTTTTTAAACGTATTACCAGTTTAAGAAGTTATCAACATATTAAAACAATCATTATAGTTAACTCGGTGTTTTGTTTGAACCAAGTGACGTAATATTGATAAAGTGCACAGACGTTCATTTGAGTTGGACTCTTTTTCGTTCCAATTGGAAATGTGTTCTTTGGCCCGTTCAGATAAGCGACGAGTTGTTCGACCAATATATTTGTTACCGCAACTGCAAGTGAACTGATAGATACACAAGGGAGGTGGAGAACATTGCTTTAGCTGTTTTTACGTTAGGCAAGGGCAGACCTGTTGCGGTACATAACATTCCCAATTGGATCAATGAGTGTCTTTTTCAGCGTACTTTTAAACCTAATTTTTAGAAGATTCATTCCATCATCTTCTTTGAAAAGCAGTTTTATAAATACCGGCTTGTTTTTGTTACCAACTTTTTGTTCAGTTGTGAGTGACTTTAAGGAGAAGTTAATAAATTTTTCAAAATATTCAGGAGCGGTACAGCGTTCGAATTCGGACCTCGATGGACATGGGTTCAAATCCCATCACCGGCACTAAAATGCGGGCCCACGTTTGGCTTCGCTAAAATGTCCACTGCTAAAAAATGCGTTTCTCGTAAAGCATTTAAAATAGCAAACATAAAATAAAATAAAATAAATAAAAGTATAGTTGTGTTGTGCTTGTATAGAAAAAGGTCTACCGGTAAATAAATTTGTATAAATGCCATCTAATACTTCAGGCTGTAATAATATCCAAATGTTCATTTGTCAAATAAATGTGTTCCTTGTAACCCGACAAGTCCAAAATTTGTCATTTTCAAATTTGAAAATCAAAATGAGCGGTCTTCAAAATAAAATGGCGCTTTTTTAAATTTTTAAAACAAAAATTGTTTTTATTTATTTTTGCCATAAAATTTTACTTTTTTTTCTAAATTCTGTCTAACAAATGGTATCAACAACAAATCTTTCACTAAAACAATTAAAATGTATTGGAATGCATTTTGAGAGAAAAAAAGACTTTAAAAATTAAGTGCTTTTTTTAATAAATCATAATTTTCATTCAATTAGAAAGTGCGATCGATAAATATGGAACATGTAAAATATTGTATGCAAATATACAAAAGTATACAGTCTGTATTGTTAAACGCTGCAGTAGTAGTATATGTAGCGGCTGCTGTAAAAATTATTACAGCATGAATAAGTATCATTGTGCATAATTGTAATAAGTAGATGTATTAGTTAACATTCCTCATACATTGATTAGGTAGCATTGATAAAAAATCTTTAAAAAGAAATATTTTTTTACAAATTTTAACTACAAAAAACCAATATTTAAATACTTTAAAACAATTTGATAATTTAATTGGCAAATAAATTTATATAATAAAATTAGTAATAAGCACTTAATTTTAAATATTTGAAGTAATTCTTCGGTTATGTAAATAATCAAAATTTATATTATTATTATTATTATTATTATTATTATTATTATTATTATTATTATTATTAGTAGTAGTAGTAGTAGTAGTAGTAGTAGTAGTAGTAGTAGTAGTATTAGTATTAGCAATATTAAACAACGTACACTGTGAAATGAATTTATTTTTTAGATATTTCTAGCAGACTTCCTGTAAAACTTTAAAAAATTATTTTCTTAATTTATTTGTAGATACTGTTAATACTGTTATTATTATTATTATTATTATTATCATTGTTATTATTATTATTATTAGCATTGTTTTTATTATTATTATTATTATTATTATTATTATTATTATTATTATTATTATTATTATTATTATTATTATTATTATTATTATTATTATTATTATTATTATTATTATTATTATTATTATTAGTGGTGGCAGTAGTACTAGTAGTATTATTACCCATATTAGAGAACGTGGACTGTAAATAATTTTATTTTGTATATTCTTTTCAGTTACAAACATAAGATGTCAGTATTTACATGAAAACGCGTATTCCAGAGTGGTTTAACTTAATTGGACCGGGTAGGCATCGGTTCGAGTCCCATCACTGACCCACTAAGTGCGCGGGCCCAAGTTCAATTTTGCCAAAATGTCCACTGTTGTAAAATGTTTCCTGTAAAACATTTAAAGCCGGGAAAAAATAATAAAAATACAAAATAAGTTAATAAAAAGTTTTATACAGAACATTTTTTGTGTCTACCCTAATCGATTTTATTGTATTCATGCGAACCTTTCAAAACAATACATTACTTCTATAATTCAGAATAAAAATGTGACATGTATTTATTTTTTACATCCTATTCAGTCATTTAAATTAAATAACTGTCAAACAAATTAATATACATAACAGAAACACACATGTATGTTGACATTGTAAAAAATTGTAAACACTTGGAAACTTTAATTATTGGAAACAATTTTGTAATTTATCAAAGGGTATTTAAGGGATTATTTGTTTTTAGTTATGTTATATTAGTATTGTCAGATTCACTTGAATAATAAATTTACTAGGTTTTTAAATCAATTAAGAGCACTGTGCGTAAAACTTGAAAAGTATGCGCTGCCGATGATTCTAAATAAGAATGAAACTGCTGTACAGTGCTCCTGGTTAACTTTAAAACCTAGTAAATTTATTATTCAAGTGAATCTGACAATACTAATATAACATATGTAAAAACAAATAATTCCTTAAAAACCCATTAATAAATACAACCGAACCGTACTATATAAGCTATTAAACCTGGCAGTATGCAAGGACCTATATGGTAAATTCCTAGTAAAAGGGTTCTCTCACTTGCTAAACCGGTAGTAACGTAGCAGCATTTGAGGACACTGGGCAATTAGAATTGATCAACTTCACTATAAATAATAAATTTACAGGTTCAAGGTCATCCACTTGTAGGTCAGTGGTTTAAGGCGCTGACCTAACACCACATAGGGCGTGGGTTCAAGTTTATGTTTGTATGTAAAACTTGAAAAGTATGCGCTGCTGATGATTCCAAATGTAAGGATAAAACAGCTGTACAGTGTTCCTGGTTGACTTAAAAACCTAGTAAATTTTGTAATTTCTTTGAAGCAGGTAGCGTAATATAGAAAATAGATGACAAACCTTCATACGTGTTTAAATTCTCATGAATCGAATAATGTGTGAATTTGTTAACCCGGTTAAATGAACTAGCTACGTGTGGGCAAATTACAATGTCATTGCTTTTGTTTGTTAACTGTTTGATAATAAAAGGTTGGAACTGTTAGATTTGTTTATTTTTGTTACTTTGAATAGCAAAAATACCTTTCAGCAGTAGTCAACAATCTGAGTCGGTGGTGGGATTCGAACCTAGGTCCAAGTCGAACGCTGTACCGCTAGACTACTCCGTCTTGAATAATAAATTTTACTGAGAGCATTGTACAGTTGTTTTACAATTATTTGGAATTATTAGCAGTGCATACCTTTTGTGGGACTGTGTAATAATTACTGTGCTAAAGGTGGCTAAAACTGACTTTATAAATTGATTATTTATGGTAAATCTAATGAATGTTAATTGTACGTTACAACCGCCAACAAACCGAGTAAATAATCCCTGTTTTAAAACATTTTTTACCATATAGGTTTTGGTACATTGTACAGGTTTAATAGCCTATATGACACTTGAATAATCCACTTGTTTAATTTTAGATTGACAAATAGTATGTGGTATTTATAGGTAACATGAGATGGGAAAGAGTAATAGACAACATGAAGAGGGAAAAGTAGTAATCATTGGTAATATTTATTAAATATTGATTTTCCAAAAGTAACAATTATATAATTTTATTTTGCGAACAGTGTCCGGTTAAAAAAGAAGGAAGGTTTGAGTACAAGATTAGCGACATGACCAAAGAAACAGCATCATTATTGTTATTATTGTTAGCATTATTATTGTTATTATTACTATTATTATTATTATTATTATTTTTGTTATTATTAATATCACCATTATTTTTATTATTATTAGTATTAATATTGGTCAATAAAAAATGGTTTGATATATAGATTGAACAATCTATAATATTATGTCTCCCTTCCTATTTTAAACGGAAGTGGTCTGAAAAGTCACTTACAATTCCAGTCACATGTTCTTACTTGTGTAATAATGCTACCATAAGAAAAAAACAATAATGTTCACAAACTTCTAACCCAAACTCCATCCGTTCGCTATACGAAAATTCAAGTTGTTATGTTCGAACAAAAAGTGGTCATACTGCTATGTTCGAACTTGTCACAGGAGTACGTCAAGGATGTATTTTGTCACCGTTTTTGTTTCTTCTGGTAATTGATTTCATTATAACTCGGTCCATGAACGGTATCAAATGGAATCAGGGAAGATTAACAGATTTAGATTTTGCAGATGATATTGGTCTACTCAGTGAAAGTCTAGAAATGATGCAAAATATGACAACACGTCTCCGTGATATCAGTTCTCGAATTGGCTTACAGATTAATTGTCTAAAAATAGAAGTGTTGTACACTATGTCAAACAATTATTTGCCCACCAAGATTAGTAGACAAAATATTGATACTGTTGATTCTTTTACATATCTGGAAAGCATCATTGGCAAAAAAGGAAAAACCAAAATTGATATTACAGCCAGACTTAGAAAGGCAATGTCAGTCTTTCATAGACTGAAATCAATTTGCTTGTAGACAAAACTTCGTTTATAAGCATCAATAATCATTCCTAAGGCAATATATAGAAGTAAAACGTGCAAGTGAACAGACAAGATTGATAAGATGGTGCATGTTTTTTATCGCTGATGTGTTATAACTACTTTAAAGATTATGTGCCGCAATCACATTTTAAATAATGAGATTATGAAAAGAACTAACTCTCGTTCACTACATGACATCATTACAATTGGACGAAGAAAATTACTTGGTTAAATTCTACATTTACTACCCCAAAAACCAGCAAGAACGGTTTTGGAATAGACGATTGTAAATGGTAAAAGAAATGTTGGCAGACCAAAGCCTAGATAAAGGAGGAGAGTTTGAGCGCAAGGTTGACAACCTGGCCTCTGTAAAACAATTTATACAGCTACGGAAACAATGAAAATAAGTTAAACATTATGCAAAACCCTTTTGCTTTAAAAATAAGCATGGGGCAATAAGACAACAATTACAACAAAACAACAACAAAGTCTCATTGGCATTAAAGATTCTGCAAATCGAAGATTGAGCTTTATTTTGGTTTTTACTCAACTCTGTCATCTGTGTAGCTCTGTCATCCAGATACATGCAATCACTTCTTTGCCGTTGTTTGCCGGAATAACGTCTTCTTGTATTGTTTTCGTAGCAGTATAAATTGTTTACAAGTTGCTAACCTTGCGAGCTCAAACCCTCCTCCTTTATCCAGGTTTGGGACTGACTAGATTAAATCATTTCTGGTCCAAACTAGGCAGAGTCGAAAGATAAAACAGTCTACATTTTTTTAAAAGTTTTTTATTTATTGTTGATAACATACTTACCTTTTATTATGTTTATTACTTTAAATGTTTTACGAGAAACACATCTTTGAACAGTGGATATTTTAGCGAAGTCAAACGTGGGCCCGAATTTTAGTGGGTCTGTCCATGGATTCGAACTCATGCCCACCAAGGTCCGAATTCAAGCGCTGTACCTCTAGACTACCCAGGTAAACATTGAACAATTAAATTTGATAGATTGATAAGTGTAACAAAACGAAATTACTGTGCCAGTAGACAGCATCCTTGTAACGTTACTAAAGTATACAAATGTTGACAAGACTGTCTGATTTTATGTCAGGCTTGTCTCCCTTAATCCAACGACTACGTATGGTATACATATGCTTCAGAATATTATTTAATTATTTAAGGTGTATGATTGTACTTATAAGCCCAGTTACACAGCTATGCACTCGGTTCCTGCAGTGTTAGTCTAAGTGTTTAGGATCCTCAACAAGGTGGTAATCGACGGGAATATAACCGTTATTGTAAATTGAGACTTTTTAGACATAATTCAAATCCTCAGGATTATTAGCATCCTCTTTTTAGAATTAAAATGTTTTGTAACGATAATAACAATAACAACAACAACAACAAAAATAATAATAATATAGTTTAATTGATAAAAATAATTAATTCACCTAATCGTAATTGTTTTATCCAATTACATCTAATAAGTAAACATACTTATTTTATTGTAAATACCGTGTGCACAATTGTAATTTCAAAAATATTCTAAATATTTCATGAGTCAGAATTATGTATAAAAGTTATCATACGATGATGAAATCGTCATATATATATATATATAATTGTGAGCTCACAAAAACATACCAAGTGTACCTTCAAATGTATCGAAATTTGTCTTATTAACGATACCAGGCTATCTGATGCATTTCTAATAATCCTTCCCTATCCCCCCAAAAAACAGCACGAATAAAATAACCATTTCAATACATTATAAAACCTAAAGTGGTCTGTTACTATGGATACAGATTTTGTTACGTCAGCCTTGGGTGAACACAATTTGTAAGTGTCATTTTTTGTATGTATTGAATTGTTGTTGTTCACACCAAGTCAATTTTCAATGACTACATTTTTTGTTATTACAACGACAATAAATTGCATTTTTGTTACCATAAGTTCCGTTCATTGTGGTTCTTTATTACTTTTTTTATACATGTATTACATTTTAAACGATCGAACGTAGAATAGTAACGAAGTTTCTTGGGTGATGGACAGAATGCCTTTGAGAACGCCACCATGTACAAACGTAGAAAAACAAGCCCAATTTTTTGTCAAGCTTGATCCTTTAAAATGCCTTTTAAGTTTCCTGGTTATATGCCAAAGCGGAAACTCAGTTATGCCGCTGTGTATTCGGTTCCTATTGTAATGGTCTACAATACACACATTTCAGAACGTGCTACATGGAAGTAATAGTTAGGAATATCATCATTATTGAAAATTGAGACATTATTCAAATTATTTGGAGTTGTTTTTAAGACATGAATTTGTTTGTAGTTTTACAATAATTATTTTATCTAACAATTGCATAACTTACATTTTGGTAGTAAGCGTTTTAAACACTGATATTTTAGTATTCTATGTAATAGAAACGCACTATTTTTTTAACAATAATTTGGGTTTAATTACAGACATTTAAACTGTATTTTTATGTTTAAAACAAAGTTAAATATTCACTTGGTTAAATGTAATTTTTGTAAACAAACAGATAAATGATAGATAAAACACAAACAATATGTTCATTTTGTTTGTTTGAGTTTGTTGTATTTTGTTTACCTGGCTCCGGGGTACAGAGTGATCACAAATGTCCTGATACTGGATAGAGGCTCGCTATTGCACTTCGGCGGTTTGAAGCTGACGACGGTCCCTAATTGGGTTTGCTCGAGCGCGCAGTTTTTGTCAGTGGAGAGACCTCAATGTACTCTCTTGTTATACCGGATTGGTCTAGAGGTATAGCGCTCAACTTGGACCTGAGTGGGCATCGGGGTTCGAATCCCACCACCGACACACCAAATGCGGGCCCACGTTCGGCTTCGCTAAAATGTCACCACTGTTGAAAGGCATGTTTCTTATAAAACATTCAAAGTATCAGACATAAAATTTAAAAGAATGAAAATAAAATAAAGAACCTGGAAAACAAAGTTTCTTTGTCTTTTCAATGTAAGTGTCATGCATATAATAAGACGTAAATGTATTATTATTATTATATTATACAAAACCCTTTTGCTTTTAAAATACGCATGGGGCAATAAGACAACAACTACAACAAAACAACAACAAAGTCTTATTGGCATTGAAAATTCTGTAAATTGAAAATTGACCTTCCTTTCGGCTTTCACTCAATCCTGTCATCTGTGTAACTCTGTCATCCAGATACATGCAATCACTTCTTTGCCGTTGTTTGCCGGAATAGCGTCTTCTTGTATTGTTTCCGTAGCGGTTTATATTTTTTACAAAGGCCAGGTTGCTAACCTTGCACTCAAACTCTCCTTCTTTATCCAGACTTAAGACCGGCCAGATTGAAGTAATAATTTTAAATTATCATCATTCCGTTTTAATCAAGATGATTATCGATTTTTCTTACAAATAAACGACTATTACGTTTTTGTATTAAATAAGTTGTATTCACGTGTTAGTTTATTTAACACAGATTAATTCAATCTATGTCAATGGATGGGTATAAAATTGTGTGTCACCACTGGCACCAAAAATGGACTCCGTTTCACTTTGACACATTTCTATTTTAGTAAAAAGTGTTTGAAACTCACTAGTCGAAATTAGCACAAACTCCTGTTGTAAAAATCAACACTCAAATAGTATAAATTATTGTTATAAAATGGAACATCTTAATTAATATTTTTTATGTGTACTTCTTATATTGCAATAAAGTGTATAATGTCTTTATTAAACGTAAGCAAAGCATTATATATATATATATATATATATATATAATGTGTATATTTTCATCAGCTTGCGTTCAAAACACGCGGTACCGCCGCTCAAATTGGACCCAGACTTGTGCAGATCAGCTCAAAAATGGGCACAATATTTGGGCAGAAAAAATTTTGTCGAAAACAGCAAAAGCAGGGAATACGGCGAAAATATTGCAGCTATTAAAGGATCGCATCATGAATCAATATATTTAGGTAAGACACATCTTCATTTGCAAAAAAATGTATTTGTCACATGTTCACTGCTGTCTAATAATAATGGTTTATTTTTTATGTATTTATTTTATAGTTTTGCACATATAAATAAAGTAATTTTGTACAATTGATTGAACTAAATAAATGAACTTTATTAAATATGTGCAGTATGCCAGGATCTGTTATTGTAATGGAAGGTATCATTTGCATTTGGATTAGAACCCGCATTGAGTTTCTTTTTAATCAACACGAGCCACAACTGTTTCAAATATAATTATACAACACCTTTTTGAGAACAATCTGATTACATACATAGTGTTAAATAGAGTTTTACAAATTGGCAATTTACTTCATTTGTTTGAAGGAAAGTTTGGTAAATAGTTGTTATAGGACGAAAAGCATTTTATTTTACGGACAAAAGTTTAGTAAAAACCCCACACATTGGATCAATATTCAAACAATTAGTCAACTGTACCGGGGTGGTCTAGTGATACAACGTTCGATTTGGATTTTGTGGGTCTGAATCCCATTACAAACCCACTAAATGCGAGCTAAAATGTCTACTGTTGAAAAATACATTTCCCGTAAACCATTCTAAGTAATAAACAGAAAATAGAACATATATATATATATATATATATATATATATATATATATATATATATATATATATTATATAATTTATTTTATGTTTGCTACTTTGAATGTTTTACAGAAAACATTTTTTAGCAATAGACATTTGAGTGAACGTGAGCCCGCATTTTAGTGCCGGTAATGAGATTCGAACCCATGCTCACCGAGGTCCGAATTCATACGCTGTACCGCTAGACCACCCCGGCACACACATATATATATATATATATATATATATATATAATGCGGGCCCACTTTCGGTTTCGCTGCTAAAAGATGTTTGTTGTAAAACATTCAAAGTAATAAACATAAATAAAATAAATATATAAACAAAATGCATTTATATTCAAGGTATTCTTTATTTAGAAAGATTGTTAACTAACTCAGAAAATATCAAAAACAAACGTTGTATGTATTTTTTGAATAAAAATAAAAGCTGTCAAGTATGACTGTAAATTGAAATTGAATAACATGAGTACTAAGAAATAATAGTATTTAAACAAAAATCAAATAAAGATCTGATTTTTATTAGAAGTTGTAAATTTGTATTATTGCTACTCTGATCATCCCGTAATTAAGCAAAAGAAAAAAGGTTAAATAAATCTATTTGTTATAAAAATTGGAGTTGAATTTTGCAAATATGTGTGCATGTTGATTATTAGTATTGTAGGTAATAACTTTTCTAAATGTTGTCGTATTTGCATTGTTGTACATTTAGATAGTTTGCAAACAAAATGAAATTATTTCTTTTTTATTTATTTATTGCCTAAAATAATTGTGTTTCCTGTTAACAATTGAAAATGTTGAAATAATTTTTTAATTAGAAATAAATCAAAATAGTAAATATCAATTTCAAGTTTTTCATTTATTCTATGCATTTAAATTATTGTTAGGGGTTACTGTAAGATAATCCGGGCAAATAATACACGTTTTGACTGTAAAAAACGCATTGGAGGATGCGTTGTAGTTCAAATTATATTTTTATTTAAACAACCGCAATAAAGCAATTTTTTTTAATGTGACAAGAACATAGTGAAAGATACCGATTATGGTTCTCAATATTGACTATATGAAGCGTAATTTCAACTTTATGTGTGTGTGTAAAATTTTACATGTATGCACTGCTAATAATTCCAAATAAGGATGATACAAATGTGCAGTTCTCCTGATTAACTGAAACCAAGTTGATTAATTCTTTAAGTGAATCTAACAAATATAATAAAAACTCTTGAAAACCCATTACTACTACATATATATATATAGCTTGGCTGGTTTAGAATAAACATGTTTCCAGTAAATAGACAACTTAGTAAAGGTAAAGGGGACCCGCCCGTATTCAGTCCTAGTGATAACATTCAAACATATGCCCGCCAAGGTTTGAGTCAAGTGCTATCCCACTAGAATAATTGTAATTGCATATTTTATCAACATTTTGACACAATTTATCCTGACTTCCATTATTTTAGATCATAAATAGAGTTTTTTTTAGAAAAATTAACTTTTGGCAGTGGGTATTTTGACAAATCCAAACTAATCGAATCCACACTTAGCCAGGTTTGAATCGAATACTGTACCATTAGATAAAAAAATGTGGATACTATTTATTTATCTATTTTTATTTGTTTGCACACGAAAAATGTGCATCTTTTAGCAGTGGATATTTTAGCGAAGCCGAACGTGGGCCCGCATTTTAGTGCCGGTGGTGAAATTCGAACTCATGCCCACCGACGTTCAAAGTCGAGCGCTGTACCGCTAGACCACCCCGACACTTTTAATCAACTTTATTATCCGAGTCTGCTGTTTGACGCCTTATTTTTTTTACAAAGGAAGAGGGATAAAAATTAATAAAATTTATTGATTGGTTCAATGTGGGATGCTAATGATTAATGAGGATTTGAGTCAATACGATAACGCTGACTGACTCGCCTTCACGTAGTGCATTATTTTTCATTTCATTTTATGTTTGTTACTTTGAATGGTTTACGAGAAACGCACATGCCTTTCAGCAGTGGACATTTTAGCAAAGCCGAACGTGGACCCGCATTTTAGTGCCGGTGGTGAAATTCGAACTCATACCCACCGACGTTCAAATTCGAGCGCTGTACCGCTAGACCACCCCGGCATATGGGATAACAAACAATTGACTGTAACAACTTTATAAACGTAACAAACGTAGGAGGATAAGGACATATTTTAGTTGGTAAAGGGCATTCTTCCGACAGCGCCACTGTTGACAAGGCCGCCTGACTTTTTGTCAAGGTTATATCTCTTAGCCCGAACGTGGACCCGCATTTAGTCGGTCGGCGGTGAAATTCGAATTCTGATACCAAACCAGGTCCAAATTGAGTACTGTACGGTTGGACCACCACTCATTACTCCTCGGTACGATGCAACTGAAATAGTGTTGAATTTAATTACAATTGTTTAAACTTTTGTGTATTTAGGAAAAGCCGCTACGGAAAGTTGGTACAGCGAAATTGATTGTCACAACTTTGAAACCGAACATAACGAAAATTCAAGTAATGCCAAGTTGTTCGATTTTTTATAGTAGCGTAGTTAACAGTTATTTGAAACACGTTTTGTGTTTCATTATTTTAACATCTAACCGTATTTCTAATATTCACAATTCTCTAATTGAATTTAAGTTTTATGCATTAAACTGAGCATGGCAAGCAAGGAGGTAAAAGTGACGGTGAAAATAACAACAACATAGAATATGGGATAACAAAATAATTCCAGCTGTGTTCAAACATTTTACCAAAATGTTTGTTTGATCATAGAGGCATTCATGTTTCAGTTAGATCTTCCCGAATCGTTCATAGCCAAATTTTCTGTGATCTATTCCAACTTTTCTTTTGTTATCATTATTAATCTGCACCGAAAACCGTCCTTGCTGGTATTCAAAACAATGAATGCAAAATTTAACCGAGTAATGTATTTCTGTTTAATCAAAAAACAAGGATCTTTTAGGTTTTCACTTATTCCTATCATCTAAGTCGTTATTTTCTAAACTTGCTATGTTCTATTGTTTCTTTAGCAATATAATTTTTTACAAAAGTCAGGTTGGTAACCTTGCGCTCAAAACCTCTTCCTTTATCTAGGTTTAGGCTTTACTAGGTAGGTTCATTTTTAGTCTTTTGTTGGAGTAGAAAAAAGAACAGAATTTTGTGTTGTAATATGCAATCTGATTTTAAATTATTATAAATGGCCGTTTACTACTTACAAAATGTTTAGCGAATCCGCGTTCTAATAGCCTGGTAGCCATTTTTACTACTCCATACCTCATTCCTTATTGCTGAGTTGTCCAATTTTAGAAATGTGGTGGTTATCGAGGCTTCAATCACTCAATGAATCAATGTAAAATCAAGAGCCATGATTAAAGTTTTCGAAGTTGGTTTGTTAAATATCCATCTATTACAAGATGCGTTTCCTTTCAAATCAATAAAATTTAAAATAATTATTAATCTACATACGTTCTATTAGGTACGATTTAACAGGAGGAAATATGTAATCTCTTTAACCCTTTTTGATGTAAAAATCAGCACCTCTCTAATCTATCAATAAACAAATACATAGATACTTTGCTTCAAACTATCAAAATTGTAAAATATATTATTTTTTTCAAGATTTTGAAAGGTTTACTGTCATCTTTAGGTCATGTCTTATTTCGGGGTTGACAGAAAAATAATTAATTAATTTAAAATGTCATTGCAATTTGACTTATTTAATGTACACGTGTTACAATTATTCATATTTTTTAAAATCTTTTGTAGAAAGTAGAGTTGATAATCTCGTGCTCAAAACTTTCTCCTTTATCCAGGTTTATTTGTGATCCTTTCTAGGCCTTGTAATAAGTCATTTGTGGCGGATATGCACTTTAAAGTATTTTTGTTTTCTTGGTGACATAATCATCTTTTCATTATTTTCCATATTTGTACGGTATATTTAACTATCAACTTTGATAGCTTAATAAACGTAACAAATGTAGAGGAATAACGAAGTGCTGGTAGCGTAACGAAGTTTCTAGGCATTCTTGTGATGTCGCCACTATTTCCAAAGATTGGCAAGGCCGCCTGATTGTCTGTCAGGGTTATCTCCCTTGGCCTAACGGCTACATATGTTAGACGCATCCACAAGTCAAGGCGGAAGCCCATTTATACCTTTGTGCACTAAGTCCTTGCTGTTATTAATTTAGATACTTAGTTCAGGATGCACCACATAGAGGATGAACAGTCAGAAACAGATAAACAAAAACTTATATATAATATTTCAGAACAATTTTCTCAATTAATTTGGCGATCGACTGAAAGATGTGGATTTGGTTATTGTAATCCTGGAAATAGGTCAATTGTTGTAGCACACTATTCACCCCGCGGTAATACTTATGGAACGTACTATAACAACGTAAATCCAATAGAACAGTCAGTCGACGAGAAGCGTATGTTTTGTTTTAATAAATTTCTATTTATTATTATTATTATTATTATTATTATTATTATTATTATTATTATTATTATTATTAGTATTATTATTATTATTACTATTATTAAAATTATTTTTATTATTATTACTATTATTACTATCATTATTATTATTATTATTATTACTATTATTATTATTATCATTATTATTATTATTATTATTATTATTATTATTATTATTATTATTATTATTATTATTATTATTATTATTATTATTATCATTATTATTATTATTATTATTATTATTATTATTATTATTATTATTATTATTATTGTTGTTGTTGTTATTGTTATTATTACAAGAGCTAAAGTAGGCTCTGTCAAAATTAGCACATTGAAATTGATTGATATTCCTTACATCACTTACACATATTAAGCACATAAGCAATTTACTAAAATAACCATTAAGCATCACTTCAGCAATACTAATAATTGAAACAATAAAAATAAGTATTTTTAAAAATAGCATTACCAAATTTTCACTTAGACAAAAAACTCAGAATTTACACATTTCGACAAAACAAAAATACTACTACATTATTTGCTTAAAAATAAATTATATTATAAAATATATACATATATAGATAACGGACATCACCAATTTTACAAATTTAGTAGTTCAAAGAATAACAATGGTTTTTTATAACTTCTTTTAAACATTTTGGATGGGAATTAACCAAATTATTGATATAATCTTGTGGAACTGGATTTTTCAACACATCATTAATTTTTTCTTTGAACGTGCCTTGATTTTCTATCCGATTTACTTCTCAGTTAAAATAACTAAAAACATTTTCAACTATAATGAGGTCCGGGTTGTATGGATGCAATTAAATGAAGCTTAGCATTTTGCTATTTAAAGAATCTTTAGTCTAAATAGTAAAAAAATACGTTAAATTTTAAACTATAATAGAAAACCCGTTACCTTTTTTGACGTATGTACTGTAGCATTATCTTGAACAACTACTGAAGCATTTTGTCGTAGTTCAGTCTTAAAATTTTTTTCAAAATAGTTGTAAATAGTTTAAATAGCTACTTGTTTGACTCCACATTACTTGGAAACATTAATGTTTAAATTTCAAACAAACATTTTGCAATTAGAATAATACATATAAACAAAAAATGTTAAATTGATTTTTAAAAATGTATTAAATAACATTTATATAAAAATTGTATTAATCAATTTAAACAGTGATCGTTTTCTAGTAAAATATATCAATATTTTTAAGCTAAAATGTATTTTATATATGCCAGGGTTGTAATAGTTTATAAAAATAATAATTTGTACTGTAATTTTACAAAATTAATTGCAATTGTATTTAAATTTCTTTTGTTTAGATAAAAACTTAATTTAACCATAACAGGGGCTAAAATAAAAATAGTTATATTTTTGAAAATCGCTATTTAATAGTTTCAATATTAATGTTATTTATTTTATTCCTTTTTGTATAATAAAACTTAACATGTATAAGCATATTTAAATAAAAAAATATTTGACCGATCAAAACAAAATTGGGGGATCAAGTATAATAAAAATGTGTTTTGATCTTTTCACAGCATAATTAATGTTTAATTTTATATACATACAAAATTTAGAAACTAATCAATTTTTATTAAATAAAATGTATGCAGTAACGTGTGCTGAGTTATGTAAGAACAAGTCACATTTTAGACCCTGCATTATTATTATTATTATTCTTATTATTACTATTATTACTATTATTATTATTATTATTATCATTATTATTATTACTATTACTATTGTTATTATTACTATTTTTATTATTTTTATTATTGTTATTAATAGTATTATTATTATTAATAATAATAATATGGTTATTATTAGTTACTATTAATATTGTTATTAATAATATTATTACTATTATCTTTATTATATAATTTCATAATTTTTATTATTTGCGCCGGGGTGGTACAGTGCTCTATTTGGACCTCGATGGCCATGGGTTCGAATCCCACACCGGCACTAAAATGCGGCCCACGTTCGGCCTCGCTAAAATGTCCACTGCTGAAAGATGTTTATTGTATAAAATTCAAAGTAATAAACATAAAATGAGAAATAAATAACAATAAATAATTTTATTATTATTATTATTAATATTAATATTATTGTTATTATTATTAATATTGTTCTTATTATTATTAGTATTATTTTTATTAATTTTATTATTGTTATTATTATAATTATTATTACTGTTATTATTATTATTATTATTTTATTATTATTATTATTATTATTATTATTATTGTATGTCGAGGTTAGATAAAATAGAAATAAAATTTCAATTTTTAAAACGAATGGATTTTAAAATAAACAAAATAAAATAAATAACAAATAATAATTTATTTATTATTTAGTTTTCATTGCTTTAACATTTAAAAGAAAACCTTTCTTCAATATTTAGCAAATAAAATTAAATAACAGGAAGTTGGTTGTAGAACTTGAAATTTATGTTTGTACAACATCAGGCACTTGTTGCAGTCTGGAGTAGCGTCGGAACAATCTAATGCTACACCATTCGACTTAAATTTGAGTTAATATGGGTTTGAATGTTACTAGTAGCACCGAGGTCAAGTTGCCAACTTGCCAACAACGTTTCTTGTAGAACATATAAGCTTGAGTCTAGTGTAGTCTAATGGAATACATTCGCACAAATATTTTTTTTAATGCTATACAACTATATCAATAAATAAATTATGTTTGTAAAATTGCAGAAGTAAGTAATCGCGTATCAATTATGGCATTGAAAGAGAAACATGACAAGAAGAAAAAGACGAAAAAGGAAGATAAAAAGGCAGAAAAAGAGACCAAAAAAGCGGAAAAGGAGATCAAAAAGGAAGAAAAGAAGAAAAGAAAGGCAGAGAAGAAGAAAAAGAAGAAAAGCGAGTAAGTTGTTGCATGAAAAATATAATATATTTGTGTTGCATGTATTGTCCGAATAATTTCAATGTTTTTGACGATGTACTGACGGAGTGACCTAGCGATACAACACTCGACCTGAATCTGGCGGGGCGAGGGTTTAAAGTTTATTACCGGCGCTAAATTCGGGCTCGAATTTGGCTTTGTTAAAATTTTTACTGTCGAAGAATGTTTTCCGTACAACACTTATTGTAGTACAAAACCCTTTTGCTTTAAGAATAAGCATGGGGCAATAAGACAACAATTACAGCAAAACAACAACAACAACAACAACAACAAAGTCTCGTTGGCATTAAATATTCTGCAAATCGAAGATTGCGCTCTTTCGGCTTTTACTCAACCTTGTCATCTGGTAACTTTGCCATCCAGAAACGTTGTTGTTTGCCGGAATGACGTCATCTTTCATTGTTTCCGCAGCAGTATAAATTTTTACAGAGGCCAGGTTGCCAACCTTGCGCGCTCAAACCCTCCTCCTTTATCCAGGCTTGGGAATGGCTAGATTGAATCATTTCTAATCCAAACGAGGCGGAGTTAACTCCGCCTAGTACAACACTTAAATAAGTAAAAAATATTTTTTTAAATGAAAAAATGATAAAAAAAAGAAATACTCTTGTAAAAACAAACATTTACTGTCAACTCCACTGTATCTGGTGCAGTTAAAAAAATAGGTGAGTTTGGGCACATGATTAGCAATATAATTTCTGTACAATTACTAGACACTAACAACAGCATGTCCCTTGATTAAATTATGGCAAGGTAGTGAAAACAGCACGATTCCGATGACGATGTTTGACGAAATCCGGTACAGCGCTCGAATTCGGATCTCAATGGGCATCGGGGTTCGAATCCCATAGCCGGCCCACTAAAATCTGGGTCCACGTTTGGCTTTGCTAAACATTGCCCCCACTGCTGAAAGGCATGCGTTTCTCGTTCAAACATTCAAAGTAACAAACACAAAATAAAAAAATATATAAAAATTTTAGAAGTATTTGTAGTACAACTAACCTCTACCATCCCTTTCATCGAAATAAAAAGATCGTCCCAGTTACTACTTTTAATTAAGACAAACGTATCTTTCAGTGTGCATTTGGTGTTGATGATGGAACTCGAACTCATGTCTACCCCGGTTCAAGTTGAACGCTGTACCTTCAGACTATCCCGGATGGACTAACAGCGTTATCAAAGAAATGCTTTCTTTCAAACATTTAAGCAACACGCATTAAATACATTCATACGAATAAAAATATAAGAAGACGTAAACTGTGAGATGAATACATTTTGTATATTCTCGTCCGTCATATATATATATATACAGATAAGATTTAAGTTAGTACAACTCACAAGCATACACAAACACAAACATTACGACCAAGCTAAGTTCAATGTAATGACAACCTGTTTTTATGCATACAAAGTGGATTTCAATGTGTGAAGATAAACAGATTCGAGAATTTTCAACATATTTCAAGCTTGAGAAATAATTAGCACTTTAAAACAATTTTTGAAATTGATCCAATGGTCGGGTTACTTCCATTCGACCTCTTATTGATCCAGTTGGGAATGTGTTCTTTAGCCCGATTAGCTATGCGACGCATTGTCCGACCAATATACTTGTCGCCGCAACTACAAGTGAACTGATAAATGGAAGGTGAGGCGAAAAATGTTGCTTTAGTCGATCTAATGTTGGGTAAAGAGAGACCTTCAGTAGTGAATAGCACTTTTAGTAGTTACTTTTTGTCAGATTTTGAGAAGATTCATAATATCATCTCCTTTGAATGGTAATTTTAAAAACTTTATGTTTAGACCTAGATGAATTTAAAAAAAAACAAGTTCCAATCACTAACTTAATCGACATGAAACATTTTAATTCAAATGTGCAATACTGTTTACACATACCAAATTATCTGGCTCAGTGGAAATATTTTAAAAATCAATAATAAAAATTGATTGCCGTACAAAAAAAACCCTACATTTTTTATTTTTTGTAATATTTCAAAAATCGGTGCTATTATCAGAGATGTGTCATTGGAAAAATATTTTTCTATTATCGTCACAAAGCTTTTGTACAAGAGTGTTATTATTATCTAAGTGTGTGTTCTTATCATTTCACTATGAAATGCCAATATTTTTATCGAGTTTATTATCATACGTGAGTTGAGTTAGGCAAATTGGATGCAAATAAATTATTTCCATTTTTACAAGACATCATTTTATTTTGACATTTTTCCTGCCTTGTATACAACTTCAATTTGTGATATTGGAAAACTAGAAATTCATTTATTTCAATCAGTCTGTTTGACAATTGAGGAGGGTTTGAATAAGCACAATTAGCTACTTGGCCCACATGGTGTAAGGAAACAACACTAGGGAATGTTGGTCTATTAAAATACAATTTTAATTTTTAAGGATTTTTAAAGTTTTATAGAACTTGGATGGATATGGGCATAATCCCCATTCCTGGTATTAAACGAGGGATCAAATCTACCGTTGAAACGTGTTAAACATTTAAACAGTAATTATTTTATTTATTTATGTTTGCTACTTTAACTGTTTTACGGGAAACATTTCTCACCAGTGGGGACATTGTTTAGCGAAGCCGAACGTGGACCCCCATTTTAGTAGTGGGATTCGAACCCCGATGCCCACCGATGTCCAAATTCGAGCGCTATACCGCTAGACCACCACAGCATATTTATTTAAAAACGCTGATTTAGCCAAATTTAATTTATGTTTGCTACTTTGAATGTTTTACTAGAAACATCTTTCAGCATATTTATTTAAAAACGCTGATTTAGCCAAATTTAATTTATGTTTGCTACTTTGAATGTTTTACTAACCCCGATGCCCACCCAAGTCTACATCGAGCACTGTAGTACTGCTAGACCACCTCTGCACAAAAATATAAATATTTAAAATGGATTATTTATATAATTTAAAATAAATTTTTAATTATTTTATATTTTAGATAAACAAGAAATCATGGACGTAATATTACCATAGTTCTTAATGTTATTATTATTATTATTATTAAAAATCAAAGTTACTACTTATTTATTTCTTTAATCCAGGATTATATATATATATATAGTACTGATTATCTTAATTGGACAATTTCTTGTTTTACAAAATGCTATTTGTTTTTGAATAATTTCGAATAATATTTGTTATTGGTTGTGATGCATATAACATGTAAAACAACCTATTTTTCAATATTGAATCTGTGCTATTACAAACGATGCATTTTGTTCTATTAATCCAACACCATATGCTGTTCGAGAAACACCCAGTGATTGAACCCAATAATCGTTAATTAGCAATAATAAGTCGTCAATAGGAGAAAGCAAACAAACACCAGCGTTTAGTGAGGACTTACGTTGACACCCCAATACAATCTGTACAAACTACAATAGTATTTAAACCATCAAATGATTACAACTCACACACAACTCACAAAAATAGCATATGTATTTATAGAAAAAAATCGATAATTGCATTAATCAATAAATTGTCAATGCAATGGAAATTGTTAATAACTGGATGATCAAGTTATTCTTAATAAATGGTCATTAATAGTACTAGAACCGGTGAAGCGATAATATTCCTTCTCTATAAACATACAACTCTAGAGATTGTTAAAATACTCACACTAAACATTCACCTTTCAATTTGGTCAATAAATAATAGTGTTAGGATAACACCAAACCGTGGTGTGCTCTTGTTTTAGGTTAACAACTTATACCATTTACCAGGCATATCAATACAATTATTAATAATTCGCCGTACAGCGATTGAATACGGACCTCGGTGGAATCCAAATCCCATCGCCGGCACTAAAATGCAGGCCCACATTTCGCTTCGCTAAAATATCCACTGCTGAAAAGCATGTTTATTGTAAAATATTCATAGTAGCAAATATAAACAAAATAAAGATATATTTCCAAGAAATGGCAAGTTAAAAATGTTAAAAACAATATTGTTGTATAAAAAATAATTTAACAATTGAAAATAAATCAATTTTTTATTAAAACACGCTGCAAGTAGAAATTAAAATTGTGAAAAATCAAATACACAAAATAATCAATATGTTTTAACCGTCACATGAATGAAATTGTAGCAACTCAAAACAAACTGAATTCATTGCATTCATTACAAATACTGTTGGTTATGTATTTTTGAATAATTCAAATGATTAAAGAATAGTACATTTTTCACAACATTGTGAACAGCATTTTGATTTTTCTGTCAAAATAAAAACAAAATATGTGTGATAAATAAATATTTATTCTTTAAATTCAGGCAAAACTGTTCGTTTTAATATAATGGTTATTCGAACTAATACAATGTTTAAATTACCACTTATATTGCTTTATTAGTATTATTATCATTATTATTAATATGATTATTACTAATAACATTATTACTATTATTATTCATATTGTTATAATATTAATAATAATATTAGGTCTATGCACTACTTAATTATCAAATTAATTATTTATTTGAACCGAATTGTAGCGTTCTTTGTTGCTAACCTTGCGCACAAAACGTCCAATTTTATCCAAACTTGGGACTGGCTAGATTGGACCATTTCTGGTCGATACTACTTAATTATGTTATTAATTACTTATTCGAACTAAATTGTAAGAAGTTTTATTGAGTTATGTCATTATATACATTATTTCCAAACCGACGAATGAATACATTTCACAAACTGCAAAAATATCAGGCAGTCATTGAATAAAAAACAACAATTACATAATAGTTTTGTTGTAGTAATAGCCACACCCACACGCACACACCAGCCTTTATTATAAAATGCAATCCAAATAATATCAAAACATTGTCAAAATTTACACAAGATTACTAGATGACTGGGACAAGTAAACGTCAAATTGTTGTCTTACAATGGAATATACTTTTGTAAGATACATTTCTTATTAATTTGTTATTTCTTATTGTTTTTTTTTGTAAACATAAGTATTATTAATTCAAAATAATGCAAACTACTTAATAGTTATTTTGTATTTACTTACAAATATTTATGTAAAAATGCGTAGTCAGAGTAAAGAGCATATTTTAATAGCTACTTCTATTGAGATGAAATTAATAAATGCAATTTACACTTGTTAAAGAAAAATACATTTTGCTATTCACAGTTTATATTTGTACATTACAAAATTTAACATTGTTGTTACCCTATGATGAATGTTTGACATTAAATTTAAAAAAATATATTTATTTAATTTTTTTGTGATATTCATTTTTTAAATATGTAATGTTTAAAATATGTTTGCTATTTTAAAGTGTTTCCATGGAGATATATATATATATATATTTATATAATATCCAATTTTACCTAGTAATCAATCTAGTCCTAAAATGTCAAAATTTGCACAAGGTTACTGACTTTTCGGTTAGCAAGTCACAGAAATCAATAAGTAACGTATCCTTTAAAAGTCATAAGAAAATAAAATCAAACTATGAATCATTATTATTTAATACATTTCCAAAAATAGCAACAAACATCTTCAAGTTAAAAATTTTTTAAAAAGTAATGTCAAAATTGAAAATGAAGCAATTCCATTGCAAACAGGTTGCAAATAGAAATGTTAGCGGTCTGGGACAAGTAAACGACACATGTTCGTCTGACAGAGCAATGGACTTTTATGCGGTGCATTTCTCATCACTTGATGAGTGAAATTACATAATTTAAAAATGTAAGGTTAATTTTTCTTTCCCTTATCATCATCAAACGGCTTTCAATCAATTTGAATTTTAGTTTAAAATGTATAAATATCGATAATTTGAAAAAGCATCTACCTGGAGGATGATTACGATTTTCAATGTAGACGATTTTTCCTAAAATGATATATATATATATATATATATATATATATAAGGAGATGGTATATATATAAAATAAATTATGTTTACTGTAATTAACGTTATTACAATAAGTTTACTGCATAAAAAGCATCAAGGAACAAGTAAAATTTACATATTTATGTGCCGGGGTGGTCTAGCGGTACAGCGCTCGAATTCGGACTTTGGTGGACATGGGTTCGAATCCCATTACCGGCACTAAAATGCGGGCCCTCGTTTGGCTTCGCTAAAATGTCCCCATTGCTGAAAGGCATACGTTTTTTGTAAAACATTTAAAGTAGCAAACATAATAAGTAATATATGGATATATGTTAAACTTTTATGCAAAGTATAAATCTTCCTAATTGTTCAAAAATTCACCTCTAAAATATTTACCTTGAAATTCATTTCTGACTCGTAAATAAGTATAAATAATTGCAAGATCTCAATACTACATTATATTAACAAGAAATATTATGTTATTATTATAAAAGTATGTATTATATTTATAATATTAAAGTTTGAACGGTGGCAATACAAGTTGATCAAATAGATTGGTCTACTTATATTGTACATAATCCCTAAAATAATTAATTGTCAATTAAATCCTGTGTGTATTTCTTATTTTAGCTAGGCAAATAAGAATTTTTATTCAATTACATAACATACCACCTACAAAATGTATAAAAATAATTAAATTAATTATTATTTAATATTTTCCACAAAATGTCAACTAAAATTCCGAGTTAAAAGGAGGAAAAATAGTGTTATAGTAAAAAACAAAATAATTATTAAAACGATTTTTATGAAATACAGTAATGTTTGTAACAATAATTGGAGTATTATCTTAAAAATATTCTACAATTTATTGCTAAAAAATTATGGTGAAACTTATAAACAATCGAATACACTATTTTTTAAATTATAAAATATAGTAACAGGAATTTAGTTATATGCTACTTAGAAGCATAAAATATAACACGTTTTAACTTCTAAATCATTGAATAGTTAGTTGATTTATTATTACCAAATAAATACATCAAGATGATGTGTGCTGATAATAAAAAAATATTGTTTTTAATTTGAATAAGCGTTTTGACATAATTGCATAACATTCAATCTACCAGGCACAACAAAATGGCAATAAAATAGTAATTATTATTATTCAATGGATTTCCATAAAATGGTATCAAACATTTTCAATTGAACAAATGTAAAAAAATAGTGATTTATTATACAATGATAATCAAAAAATTAAAAATGCATCAATTTTTTCTGTGAATAGGTTGAAAATAGAAACAAAAATAATTTGTTTACAAGGTGACTGGGACTGGTAAAAGTCACATGTTCGCGTTACAATAGAATGGACTTTTATGCGGTACATTTCTTGTCGTTTAAAAACACGAAAGTAATTTTTCTTTCCTTTATCAACATCAAACGACTTTCAAGCGACTTAATTTTCAGCTTAAAATGTATAAATATCAATAATTTGAAAAAGTATCTACCTGGAGGAT
>JAKXYG010001230.1:467500-577552 GCA_025895645.1 Cardicola forsteri | reverse complement strand
ATAATAATAATAATAATAATAATAATAATAATAATAATAATAATAATAGTAATAACAATAAGAATAATAACAATAATAATAGTAACAAAAATAACAATATTTAAAAAAATAATGGTAGAAATTGTCAGCTTTTATTTAATTTTTTATTAACATTGCCAAAATAATGTTTTAAAAAATGCTTAAGTAATGTTACACAAGCTAATTAACAGCACTGCATTGATTGTGACACGCAATTGTCTAACTGCTGCAATAACCGGATTTATTATGTAGTTGACCAATAGTTAATCCAACTAAGAAGGCCCTCATTGAATTGAATCATACGTCCCGCTCTCTAACTAGAAATTGATTGTCCCTTTTAAACAATAAATTAGAGGAAAAACGTTTTTTCCTGTAGAGGTATTGTTTTGATAACAAAAACGTCCTAGCGGTACACTGCTCGACTTGAACCTGGCAAGGCATGGGCTCACATCCTACCACCTACCCGACTCAATGCGGGCTCACATCTGGCTTCGCTATTAAGTCCGCTAGTAAAAAATGCTCTTTTGCCGTGCGAACATTCAAATTAGCAAAAGGTAAAATAAAATTACATTTTCTAAAATATTTTGAACACTTTATTATAATTTGTATTATTAGTCGATTATAAATCAAATTACTTTTAAGTACGTTATATGCATATTTAATAAATAAAATCATTAACCGATATAGTTTTTAATCTTTAAGTGCGTATCAATCACTTAATTCATTATTTGATACTTGTTTCAATAATTGCTAATTATGCATTTTGTAATTGTACCTATTGTTTAGTGTTACTTTTACTAAAACAAAGTTTTACGCTTATTGCAACTTGGTTTTTCATCTCTCAGCAAAATGCACATTTTGCATGTTGAGTTCCAAACTTATCAATAACAACACAGGCACATTTTTAAATACATCTTTTTATAAAATCATAGAAGACAACATTTATTACAATTACAATTGCATAAATACTTTAGTAGAAGTATATTCAATGTCATAGGATATAAAATATGAACTGAAAAAAAAGAAAAACGAAAATTTTATACCAGTTTTTGAAATAAAAACGTCAAAATACATGAACTAATATTTGAAAGATACCAAAACGGTTCATTCTTTATGGGTTCATGATTGGTCAAATATCTTGCCAAATAAGGAATACACGAATTGTGATAGATGTTTGTCTTTGATTGAATATAAAAAAAATTTCTTCTTGTTTCGGCGGCTCAAAATGATTTGCTGAGGTCAGCATGGACGGGTTGATCGTTGTCTTCCATTATTCGTTTGATCAGTGGATGACAATTCTTAAATTGTTGCTCAATTATTTTGTTAGCAATTTCTACATGTGTGATGCCTACCAACTTGGCTATCATAGTGATACATTTCTTTAAAATAACAAAATGTTTTTTTAACGGATCTGGAAATAAAACTGGAAAGCAGTAAAGAGTCATTGGAAAAAAGGTTGACTTAAAAAATAAATTGATTATTTTGTTGCTTATATGAAGACATTTTAATCTTTTTATATAATAGCAAAGATGCCTATTCTTTGTGAATACTAGATCTAAGTGATTAGACCAAGTTAGTTTATTATTTAGATTGACTCCAAGATATTTAAAATTATTATACGTTTTACAAAACACCAATAATCTCATTCGTTGCTTTCAACTAAATGGAACATGCTTCACACTAGTCTTTACAATTAAATTTACGCATTTTCCAAAAATTCGATATTACTATATTTATATTTATTATTTAATTTTTGCTTAATTTTGTAAAAATAAATAATAATTATACTCTTTTACTTGTTGATACATACATTCCACTTCTAGAAGATATACAAAATGTTTCATTTACCAATTATTTATTATTTTTTTATCTTTATTACTTTAAATGTTTTACGAAAAACGCATGCCTTTCAGCAGTGAACATGTTAGCGAAACTGAACGTAGGCCCGCAATTTAGTGCCGGTGGTATGATTCAAACCCATGCCAACAAAGGACCAAATCGAGCGCTGTACCACTAAACCACCCCGGCAACAAAAAGTAGACACGTTTATATATATATATATATATATATATACCATAATTTTTTAGATGTTTACACTATTTATATAGTAAATGTAATTATTTGTATTAGATAGAGATATAATAAAAACGTTATCCTCTTACTACACAAACGTATAAAATAAGTAAAATAGAAAGTACATGTAACAAAATTCAAAACTTTTAAACAAAATATAAAAATTGAACTTGATTAAGTTATACTTTTTTGGAAACACCATTGTTTTAAATTTTTTTAAATATTAAATCATTTTTAAAATAGAGCAATTATTAATTGTTTAAAAAATTTAATGTAAAATTGTACGTGTTTATTTTATTTCAAAAACAGAAATTATTTGTTTTATAAATAAATTAAATATTTTTGCATTAAAAAATTTTGAACTATTTTGGGTATTGTATTAAGGGAAGTCACGCAAATGTAGAAAAATATGTTTGGTACAAAATGAATCTTTATAATGTGTAATCTTTCTATTTTAAATATACAAAATAATTTTTTCTTAATATTAAAAAAAATTAGGTTAATTTAAATTTTTCTACTGTATAATGCTTATAATTTAACACGAGTATGAAATTCTAAGGTTGAGTTATGTAATATATATATATATATATATACTTATAAAAAAATTAAAAAAGATATTTTTTACTTAAATTGTTAATAACGTAAATTTAAATTGTACAACAATTTATTTTTTCAATTTTTAAATAAAATAAAACGTGTACCGTATACACTATTGAACAATAAGACATATATTTATTTATATTCAAAAAACAAATGTTTTCTTTTCATGAAACAACATATTTTGCAATAAAATGAATCAACCAATGCAAAATGAAAATTTTCAAACTGTAAGGTGAACTTTGATTGGTGGATCAAACAAATATTGCCACTTGGAAAAATTACAAGATTTAGTCAAATAAATAATGACGATTTTGTAAATGAATTATTGTCAAAATCACTATTATTATTATTATTAATAATAAAATATAAAATAAGAAGTATATATTGAATATCTAAGTATTTATTAGTAAAACATACACTGCACTATGAATTGGATTATTATATACATATTTTTTAATTGTTTTGTTCAAAAAAGCTTACAACATAACCTTTGGAATTTTTTAAATGGTAGCTGGATAAGAGGGAACACAAGCAACGGACGTTTTGGTAAGTTTTAGCCTATGTATATTGTATAGAAAAAGATTGTTCTACTTAATTGTCAATTACAAATTTTATTCTGATTTTGCTGAAAACTTTATTTTCGAAATTATGATACTTTTATTATTATAGTATCTTGCTCTAGTTCCTTTACCAATATTAATTTTTTACTGAGATCAGGCGATTAACTTTGTGCTTACACCCTCGTCTTTTCTCAACCTGACTTGGAATCAGCTATAGTGCCAGCGCTAAGCCTCAAAACTAAGCTCATCCAGTTTTACGATTAGCATTCTACCAACTTTACCAACGTTGTATAGACTGTTAAACGCTGACTTATTATTATATATATTATACAAAACCCTTTTGCTTTAAAAATAAGCATGGAGCAATAAGACAATTACAACAAAACAACAACAAAGTCTTGTTGGCATTGGAGATTCTGCGCAATTGAAGATTGAACTTCCTTTCGGTTTTACTCAACCTTGTCATCTGTGCTCTGTCATCCGGATACGTACGATTATTTCTTTGCCGTTGTTTCCGAAATGGCGTCCTCTTGATTGTTTCCGTAGCAGCATAAATTTTTTACAGAAACCAAGTTGCTAACCTTGTGCGTTTAAACCCTCCTTTCTTATCCAGCCTTGGGACTGGCTAGATTGAATCATTTTTAATTTAAACTAGGCGGAGTTAAACGCTGACTAGTATGCCAAAATTTATATAAAAAAGCCTGATGAGATAGATTAATTATTGGGTCGTCAGCGATTGCAATGTACAATATTTGAACTAGGCGGGTTATTAATGTTAATACGATTTGCTGTAAATAATGAATTAACGAGGTTTCTGTTAACCAATCATAGCTCAGTGAATTGGATTTTGCTCTAAAAGTTAAAAAAAATACGGATTGGAGTCTGTAGAGACTTAAACAATACTGATAATTTTTAATAAGGACAGAACAGCTGTGCCGTATCCTTGATTAACTCAGATCAAGTACATGTATTATTAAGTTTATTTCACATTTGTAATATTAGATGTACAATATATATATATATATATATATATGAATACAGGGCATCCAGATAAATTTATATGATCAATGTTTTCATTTTTTTTAATTATTTTAATTCTAATCGTTTACAAGTAGTCTAATTAAATTATGTAAAAATAAAAACATTTTACGTTCATTAGTGTGTTAAAAGAAATTATTTAGAATATATATATATATATATATATATATATATATATATATATATATATTGTTCTAATTATGTGTAAATCAATTTTTTACATTTACAGTTATTGTTATGCAGATATAGCAAAAGTATGGTAAAAAGTTGAACTGGAGTTGGGTCTTATCATTGGGCTCCCTTTACTAAATATCATATTTGCTGCAAATTAACATTACACAAAAGTTAATAAATACAATAAATTATCTAACATTAACCATTTTACAGTTTCGATTACACCATATCCATATTACTATTATTGTTATTATTGTTATTATTATTATTATTATTATTATTGTTAATTTTATTATTATTACTATTATTATTATTATTATTATTATTATTATTATTACATTAAGTTTTAATATTTCTCTAGAGATACATTTAGCACAAAAATCCATTTTTACCATCAATAAAAATGAATAAATAAATAAATAAAATTACAAAATTACAAAAAAACGTAGTAGTACAAATAATGGGAGCAAAATGAAATAAAATGTTATATAAGTAATTAAATATAAATATATTCAATACGGTAAACATTTGGTTCAAAAAATAATTTAAATTTACCATACTTTGAATGAGTCATTATAAGGCCCAGTTACATTATGCTGTAGAATGTCCAATCAGTTTAAATAAATTACATTATCCTCATCATTATCATTATATAATAATAATAATAATAATATTGATAATAATAATAATAATAATAATAATAATAATTATTATTATTATTTACGTAAATTAATTTCATCATTAAACAAATGCAAGAATTAATAAATGTCAATTTTTCGATAGTTGCAAAAACTGAATTTTAAATAAATTTAAAATTGTTTTTAAAAGATATATCACATTTTTTTAATAAAAGTATAAACAAGATGTCTTAAAACATTTTGTCATTAACAGAGATTTGAATAATTTATTTCACATTCTAACAAATTACATTGCTTTCAAAACAATAACGTAATGGATGGAATCAATTTAAATTATTATTATCCGTACTTAATAATTTTATTTTATATTTTATTCATTTAAAAGTGAAATTGAAAAACAATATCTTAACATACTCATTAATAAACTAAAAAAAATATATTTTTACAATCAATAAATAGTTTGTAAAAATTATAAATATAGAGTAAATTTTGTGTGTACAGGTTTGTGTATTTTTAAAATGTATAAATTTTATTCCACTTTTTTGGCGTTTGTACTGTACTGTGTAAGTTAATAGCTATAATGATCCAGTGACAGGGGTGGTCTAGCGGTACATCGCTCGATTTAAACTTGAGTGAACATACATTTGATCTTCACCAGTCCTACCAAATATCGGTCCATGCTCGGCTTCGCGAAATATCCACCGCTGAAAGATATATCCCCTAACATATTTAAAATAGTAAAAATAAATCAATAAAATAATTTATATATTATTATTATTATTATTATTATTATATCATTATTATTATTACTATTATTATTTATTATTACTATTATTATTATTATTACTATTATTACTATAATTATTATTACTACTACCATTATTATTATTATTACTATTATTACTATTTTATTACTATTATTATCACTATTATTATTATTATTACTATTATTATTATTACTATTGTTACTATTATTATTGCTATTATTATTATTATTAACATTATTATTATTACTATTATTATTATTATTATTATTATTATTAATCTTTATTATCTTTAGAGATGCATTTAGCGTAAAATGTACGAAATTATAAAAAATAACAACAAAAATTAAAAGCGATGATACAAATAATAGAGACAAAATAATATATATATACATATATATATATATATATATATATGTAAAAAGACAGACTAGTAGTAAATGTGTTTTGTTAGTTACGAGTATAAATAGGTTTTTAAGGGTTTATCGCTTGAATAATTTGCGTATTTGAATCCCCACTGACCTCCATAATACGATTGTGGTAATTTAATCACTCATGTATCACTATCCTGTAAGCTGATGGTTGAATAAAAATAGATCAACGTTTACATTAAGTGTCGATAAAAATTTAAACTTAGGGTCTTATCAACCAGTACCGGCGTGGTTTAGTGGTACAGCTGGACTCTAACTTAAGTAGACGTTGGTTAGAATACGTCGACGGGTATCAGACGCAGATGGTTTTGCTAAATACCCGCTCTAAAATGCACTCAAGCAGCAACAATCAACCACAATGTCAAACGATTATTCGCCTCAAAATTAGTGAACAAAATATCGATACTATTAATTGCTTTACATATCAGGAAGCATCATTAATAAAAATGAAAAAAAAGAAAATGGTGTTAAAGCTAGACTTGGAAAGACAAAGTCAATCTTCCATAGACTCAAATCAATATGGTCATGTTGTTCCATCCGCCTGAAGATAAAACTTTGTTTGTACACGTATCGAAAATGATCATTCCTACGGCAATATATGGGAGTGAAATGTAGGGGAAGCAAGCAGACAAAATTAAGAAGATGATGGATACTTTCTATCGCTAGTGTTTTAGAAGTATTTTAAAGCTTACCTGGCACGATTATATTTTAAATAATAGAGATTATAAAAACAATTGACTCTCGTTTACTACATGACATTATTACAATCAGTCAAAGTAAATTACTTGCTTATTTTAAAGCAAAAAGGGTTGGTAATAATAATAATAATAATAATAATAATAATAATAATAATAATAATAATAATAATAATAATAATAATAATAATAATAATAATAATAATAATAATAATAATAATAATGTTAATAATAATAATAGTAATAACAATAATAATAATAATAATAATAATAATAATAATTAAAGTAATTGTTCAATTAAAACTTGTTTAACGATTAAAAATGTAAAGAAATATATGTTTTCCATTTTGTGATACGATTAAAATAAAATGTACAATAATTAATTCGTCAACTTATAAAACACGTAAAAATGTACTCAATAAGTACTCAATAATTTAATATTTAATTAAATATTTAAATTGTTTTGATTGTTTTCTATTTGAATTTTTTAAAATTACTTATTTTGTTGTGAAAATAAAAAATAGTTATTGAAATGTAAAAAATGAGAATTGTGGTTTTGTTTTTAAAATAACAAATTCAAAATTAAAGCATTGCTATAACTTTTTTGTCATTACAACAACCATTTTTTACTAAATCTACCAGTACTAGACTAGTGTTCGCATTTATGTGTTCATAGTGTCTAGGGATTCAGTTCTATCGTCATTTCGTTTAATTCTTTGTCATGGTTGAAGTAAAGCCAATTTTGTTTAAAAATAACCAATATTTGTGCAATTAATGGAGTAAAATACAATCGTATAAATTGTAAAATACAACTTACACGTGTGCAAAAGTAAAATAGAAAGGGCTATTAAAATAATAACTATAAAACATTGTAATGTAACATTTAAAAAATAATATTTTAAACAAACCAAAAATTTAATCTAGACTTTTTAAATTTATTAACACCACTATAATGTATGCAGCGAATTAAGTCAAGATTCTACAAGGTAAACAGAATGTAACTTAACAGAACAAAAACTTCAACCAACAAATTATCTTTTTTACTACTAAATATAATAATAATAATAATAATAATAATCATAATACAACCATTTCAACAAATATTTAATTAAAAGATTTTAGCAACCACATAATGTACAAAAAGAACCACTTTAATTATAATTACATTTACAGTAGGCACATATTTCATTTCAGTTAATTTTTTTAAATATTTTGTTTGTAATATAAATTAATGTATATTTTTAAAATAACAAATTTTTTTACACATTATAAAGATTTGATTAATACGCTACATTTTCCTATAAATATATAACCTTAATACATACACGAGTAATGCGATGCCTAAACTTTAACTTTTTTTGTTAAAATTTATTAAATATAAAAATGTGTATTTTATTTACAAAAATAATTATTAAAAAAATATTTTAATTTTATATTCTTTTTATTTTAAAAATTACTATTTTTAAAATAAAATAACTGCTTATGCATATATTTACAAATTTACACTGTATTTTTAAATAATCAATAAATAATTTATTTTAAAAGTATTTTAGTATAAAAAAAATTATAACAATTTTTTTTCCAAAAAATTATTAAATTATTTTTAATAATTTAAGCACAAGGTCGTTTTTATTTTCTGTCTCAAAATTTGGAATTTTGATAAAAAAGGCTTCTTATTTCCGCGCATTTAACACTTATGGTTAAAACAGCTCAGCATCGTTATTTGTCTACCCATGATTATGAATTAGTTCAAAGTTTTTATAAAAGGAGCACAAAAGTTAAAGCAATTGCTGAATGCATAAAAATAGATGTTTCAACTGTATTTAACATTTTAAACAGTAAAACAAGCCCCCAGATTACCCACTGTTGGTAGAAAACGTTCAACAACCAAACAAGATGATTAGTTTATAATTATGCCGCTTAAAAAACAAAACAATGAATGTAAAACAAATAAAAAATAAATAGTTAGAAATTTTTTCTTATTCAATTGTAAAAAGGAAGATAAAATCTGAAGGATTCATTCTTAAAGCGGCTGTTAAGATATCTCCACTTAGTCGTGCCCATTGATTACAACGAGTGTAGTTTGCTAAAAAGTATAAACATTATTCATCGTTATTTTGGAGATCAATATACTTCACAGATGAGTGTGCAATATCCTACGACCATAAACTGAACATTCAAAGGTTATTTATGGATTCAGAATTCCCACTCAACCACACTTGGCAATTCACTATAAGTTGCATCCTTCATGTGTTAAAGGATATTTTACAATTAAGTACACCCATTTCAAAAATTAACGCAAAAAATGACAAAAGTATTAAATCTAAATTAATTTGTTGTGTCTAATTGTTTTTTCGTAAAAATAAATAATGAGAATCAAAAATAATGTAAAGTACTTAATAGTTCCTTTATATATAGTTAGAAATATATATCTAAGAAGGCTGAGTCGGCCAAAATAGCATATTTTAAAAGCTACTTCTATATAAACGCGTATAATAAGTTAAAATTACACAATTTTTATAATAATTAGTTCATTATTATTTTGTATGCTCAATTTCATTAAAATTGAACAATAACTAATTCTTAAAATTGATGTTAAACGTACATTCAAATCTGCTCTGATTGTGGTGTCAAAATAATTATCAAAATAAACATTTAATTATTATAATCTATATAAATAAAAATAATTAAAAAAAAATTTTTAATTTTAAATAAAAATTTTGAAACAAATCTAATAATTGGTTATTTACGTTTAACCTTGAGATTCCGCTTATTTGCTAATTTTGCTTTCTAATTGCATTATTTTTGAAATAGAAAATAGTAATAAAAAATGTTTTCATCTTACCGAAAAGGAATACCGTGTCATTAAAGAATTAAAAAAAGAAGGATTTTTTTACCCAAAAGATTGGCAGATTTATACAGAGTTAACCTTTCAACAATTCATCGAATTATTGACGGTCAAAAACCACGAAATTATGTGAATGTTGGAAGAAAACGTGCAACAACAAGTACAGATAATCAAAAAATTGTAATAGAGTTAAAAAAATTATAATAAACGTATTTAAGAAACCGAAAAAAATAGTTTAAACAATTTTATTTATTCTACTAATAAGAAACAGAGCAATTGAATCCAGTTTAACTCTACAATTACCGAAAATCAAGCCATTTATTACCAAAAAACAAAAGCATGACAGATTAGCCTTTTGTAAACTATGGAGTGCACGACACTTATGCTATTGGTACTCCGTATATTTTTCTGATGAAACAGTAATTCGGGACAAACTATTTGGCTTTAAAAACAAAGTGTTGTGTGGAACGAGTTTTCAAAAATATTCACTCCCGATTGTTAGAAAGAAAGCCCACCCTCGATAAGTAGTGTTGGTTTGGTATTAAGTATAATCAACTTATCAAATGGAGAATTAGATCAAGTACTTTAAATAGTGAAAAATTTATTTCAGTTATGAAGGATGTTTTTTATTATGAAATGCAGCACACTTATACAGGGGTTACTACTGTTTTCCAGGACAATGCTCTATGTCATAAGTCCAAAAAGGTAACGTCATATTCATCTAAATTTACTATATTTACTTTATATTTACATTTAGGCAGTAGAGGGGCTAAAATCAAAAAGCTATTTTTCACTCAATTGCCACCTAGCAGCCCGGATATTAATGTTATTAAAAAATTTTTTAGTATGCTAAAGCGCATTCGGTTTGTTGTTCAATATGAGATAAAAGAAGAATATATTAACACTTTCATTGACATTATTCCAAAACGCCTGGATCAGGTTGTTTAATAGAAAGGAGATCACATAGACTACTAAATTTTTTAAACTTTGTAATGTCCTTAATCATTTGATAACTAAAAAATTGCATGTAATCTGTATTTTTATTAATAGTTGACATTATAAATTATGTTAATCATTCTACTCAATTTTCGATTTTGCACCGGTTGATGTTTTATACCATTTCTTTTTACTTACAATACATATGCTCACATAATTATAGTTTTTTTTCAATTGTTACATAGTAATGTATATCTTATAACTGAAGTGACGTTTTCTTGTACGCTATGTAATTGTTAGAAAGGTTTTAGCTTAATAATCACTTTTTTGCAGTAATTGTTGTGAGGGTTGTACAATCAGTCTCTAAAATAGATGCGTACTAGTAGCAATTTAAACAGCTCTGAATTTGTACAAATATTTAGAGATTTGTTTCATAGTAAGCTGTCTAGAAATGCTACAGGACAATTAACAATTATTCAAAACAATGCTCCTGTGCATACTTCAAAGAGGTATTGTGTATATTAATATAACTTACAATTTACTATACGTTTTCCTTATTTAGACCACAAAAGCTTTAAAAAACAAAAAGCTTACTTTTATTCAACTTTCTTCATACAGTCCAGACATCAATGTAATTGAAAACGTTTTTAGTATTTTAAAACGTGAGGTGAACCGCATGAAAACTGAGGTACCATTGGAAACAAAAAATTAATCATGTTGTAAAAAAATTATATTGGTACGTTGATAGATTCCTACCCCAAGCGGCTAGCAAAGGTTGAACAAAAGCGTGGATATTACTTAAATTACTGACATTATTAAGTTTGTTACCTTTATTTTGTATATTTATGTATTTTAGTAGATAAAACTATTTTTTGCAACCAATCATCTGTGTTTGTTTTTAAGTTTTCATAATGGTAGTATTGTGCTTTATTGCTAAAACAAATGTTATTGTGTATTATTTTCAGAATTTTTTTGCGAATAATATTAAATGTATATATATTAGTAAAGTATTATCTAAGGTACTTATTAACAAATGTTAGATATGTCTAAAATAAGTAACAAGTGCTACATAAATTTTAATATCATAGTAGGTCAACTTATGTCACTATCTGTAAACTATGTTTTTTATCTAAACAAAATAAATATAAATGCAATTAAAGTTATTTTTTGTGAGATTATAGTACAGGTTATATTTTTGTAAACATTTGTAATTGTGCAAAAAATAAATTAAAATTCAGTTTCAAAAAGATTGTTATACTGTACAACCACTGCTTAAACTGATTAATGTAATTTTTAAACCAATGTAATACTATTTGGTCAAATTAATTAATTTTCAAGAAAAATTTAAAAACCAATAAAAAATTTTAAGTAAAAACCAAAGCAACGTTTTGGGACTGATACCATGGGGGTAAAATCGGTTTATAACTGGAAAATATTTATTTCTATGGAAACATTTTATTGTAACAAACATATTTATTAAAAATTATTCATTTAAAAACGAGATATAAAAAAAAATTAATTAATTACCTTTTGAACACGAATTAATTATTTTTATTTAAAATTAACAACAACGTTTAATTTTGTACTTTAGAAACATAAAGTTTGAGTATTGAAATACATCTTTAAATATTGATTTTAAGCACATAAATTGATAATTTATTAACTATTATAAAAATGTGTAAATTGCATTCAGTGATTCCGTTTAAATAAAAATAGATTTTGAAATATGCTTTTCTAACCAACTAGACAATTTTAAATAAGTATTTCTAAATGAATATAAAGCAACTGTATTAAGTAGCCTACATCATATTTGATTATCTAATATTTTCTTCAGAAATAACAATCAGATATAATAAATTAATTTAAATTTGATAATCTTATAAATTTTTGCAGCATTTGTCGTAAAAATTGTAATAATACCAACACTACTACTACTACACCAATAATAATAATAATAATAATAATAATAATAATAATAATAATAATAATAATAATAATAGTAATAATAACAATAATAATATTAGTTATAGTAGCATTAATAATATTAGCAATAATAATAATCAGAATAATAAGAATAATAACGATAACAATATTAGTAATAATAGTAATAATAATATTAGACATAGTAGTAACAATAATAACATTAATAACAATAACAATAATAATAATAAAGCAATAATATACTTTAATAATGATAATAGTAGTAATAATAATAATAATAATAATAATATCAGTAATAATAGTAATAATAATAATAGGAATACTACTACTACTACTACTAATAATAATAATAATAATAATAATAACAATAATAGTAATAATAATAATAATAATAATAATAATAATAATAATAATAATATTAGTAACAATAGTAATAATAATAATAGGAATACTAATACTAATACTAATACTAATAATAATAATGATAATAATAATAATAACAATAATAGTAATAATAATAATATTAATAATAACAATAATAATAATAATAATAATAATAATAATAATAACAATATTAGTAATTAATAATAATAATAATAATAATAGTAATAATAATAATAATAATAATAATAATAATAATAATAATAATAATAATATTAGTAATAATAGTAATAACCAATAATAGGAATACTAATATAATACTAATACTAATAATAATAATGATAATAATAATAACAATAATAGTAATAATAATAATAATAATAATAACAATAATAATAATAATAATAATAATAATAATAATAACAATAATATTAATGATAATAATAATAATAATAATAATAATAATAATAATAATAATAATATTAGTAATAGTTGTATACTTTTCAATCACAAAGTGTTAACCTGACACAGAATTAAGACGTTAAATTTACATGTTGTAATCGAGTCTCTTTGACATACGCAGTAATCATTGAGCGTTGTTTGGTATTTCAATTCGGGACTAACTGACAGTAAATTTGTCAAACAATATTTCCAACTGCTTACGCATTCGTATTTATTTATTTAATATTTTTGTTTTCGATAATTTGCAATAATTATTGATAAATATATTAAGAGCAAACTTTCAAATTATAAAATTTGATACTTTTATTACTATCCGTTGTTGCTGTTATTGTTTCAAAAATGGTGATGTCAAAGCCGACACAAATGTCATTGGTCTAGAAAACAATTATGTTTTGTTTACTAACAAGTCATTTTAAAATCAAATTTTGGAAAAAGAAAACGACAATTTACAAAATACATCATTATAATTTAGCTTTTTCAATTTTATTTCGTTTTATTGTTGAAAATAGTTTCAACTCATATCTGTCCATTAAGGATCGTTAAGATCCCATGTCAGTTATATGTACCATTTGCATATATTTATATCCTCACATTGTTTCTTTCCCAATTTATTGAGGTTTTTTGTGTGTAAATTGTTTATATAAGTAGATATTGGTGCAGTACAGCGCTCGATACAAATCTAAGTGTACATGGGTTCGAATCCCACCACCGACCCACCAAATGAGAGTTTACATTCGCCTTTGTTAAACTGTCGACTGCTAGAAAGATGCGTTTGCCGTGAAAGCAGTAGAAATATGAATTTAGCGGTCGTAGGATTTAAACTCGTGGCTAGCTAGTTTATCTCTCTACCATTCTGACACATTAATAGTTGTATTATTACCTAACCCTTTTGTTTTAAAATAAGCATGGGAAGCAACAAGATAGAACAGTAACAGCAAAAACAACAACATAGTGCCACAATTTAAAAAATAACCTATAGAGCCACAACATAATTCTACATGTTCAAACATTTTGCAAAACGTTTTGTTTGATCTCGGCCTTCTTAGATATTTCCAAATAATTGTTAGCCACATTTTCTGTTGTCTAACCCAGCCTTTTTTTGCTACCATTAATTGTCCATTCTAAAACCATTCTTACGTTTTACGGAGACCAAATTGCTAACTATGGACTCAAACCATCATTTTTATTATCTAAGCATGGAATTGACTACAATGGGATCGTTTCTAATTATTTCTAGACCAACTTTCCGGAACATTGCCCTTTTTTATTTATATTTATTTATCTTAACGCGTTTAGCTTTACATCCAGATTGTGATAAGGATATATTCGGTTTTTGATCATTGTCCCATGTACAGGATTTGTTTAATTCCGTATAATACACATGTAGAATCAACTAGTAAGGTAGTCATTTAGTGCCAGAATGGTCTAGCGGTACAGCGTTCGAATTCGGACCTCGGGGGTTCGAATTCCACCACCGGTCCACCAAAATGCGGGCCCACGTTTGGCTTTGCTAAAATGTCCACTACTAAAAGATGCGTTTCTCGTAAAACATTTAAAGTAGCAAGCATAAAATAAATAATAATAAAATAAATTTTTTTGTAACTTTATCAGTCCTACCAAGATACGATTGTCTAAAAATCTGGCAATTCATTTTTTTAAATGTTCTATTAAATTAAAAAATTTAAATATATTTATTCCCAGTTACAAGAAACATCTTTTAGCAGTCAATATTTTAGCATAACCTTAACGTGGGCTTGCATTTGGTGCCAAGATGGGAATGGAAACCAGGATAGGGTTGAGCGCTGTAGACATTATTATATCAATTGTCCACTAAAATAAAAACATATATGTTTCAGTAAAAAAACTAAAAATCTTTTATTTAATAAAGTTATTGGTTTATAAGTATACGATAGCATCTATTAGACTTTACATTTAAAACAGTTTAAAAATTTTAACCAATTATAATCATTCAAGGTCAATAAAAGCACGCCTACTCACCATTGTCCAATCAATAAGCACAACAGTTATTCAGTTAATGATTCTAATTTAAAAAACATATTATTGCTATTATTATTTGAATGCATCTCAAAATCTTTTCAATAATAAAACTACAACCATCAACATACATTTTTTTTATAAATATAAACTTTAAAAGTATATGAATATTATAAATATTTTAAATGAGCATTACGTTTAAAGTTTTTTTTTACTTTGTACTATATTTTGTTTGTTAAATTAAAATTTTAAATAAGTAATTAAAACCTTATTGTTCTTCAAGTTTAAAGTCAAGTACCAGTGCTCAAAAAACGTTTTTATTGACCAAAATTAAGAAAAAACATAGTTCTACTTATAAGTAGTTCAGTGATAAATTATTAATTAAATTATAAATTTGCATTGTTTTTAGAATAAATATTTGTATCAAAAATAAATATAAATACTTTATGCTTTTTAAAATACAAAGAGTAATTTTGCTAAATTTATTATTTAGTTTCATTTACACACGCGCTTTTATTTAGGGCTTCGCTGAAAAAAAATTGTTTCCCGTAAAATAGTCAAGTAGTAACCAGGTTTAGATGAATTGATAAAGAATTACATCATTTTTGTATTTTTATTTATTATCAATTACAGTTAAAAACAGGTTTGGGGTTCTATTTCTATATATAAAACATTTCTCATTCCTCAATCAATAATTACTTAATTCTTGGTAGAGACAAGTTAATTGGATATATAAAAATTAAATATGTCTGGTACTTTAGGAACGACAGTTATTATAGATTTAATGTATTGTATTGAAATAAAACTATTTAAAAAATATATATATGCAATTATGTTGATTATTGTTTAGAACGGTAATTAAAAAAGCTTTGTTTCTTATTATTGGCGTGTACTATTTGTTAGTGTCTACTGAATTATCCAAATAAATACATAATTTACGTTTTATATGTCCGGTTAAACCTATAGTATTTAAGGCAGTGAAACGTGATATTGGTAGATTCACATGTTTTACGGAAAATGCCTGTTTCAGCAAGTAGGCATTAATTAATTAATTTTTGTTTATTTTATGTTTGCTACTTTGAATGTTGTACAAGAAACAACAGTGGATATTTTAGCGAAGTCAAACGTGCCAATAGTGGGATTCGAATCCGTGCCCACTCAGGTCCAAATCGAGCGCTTGACCGCTTGGCAAAACTAAATGAGGGTTTGGATTTATTGTCGGTTGTGACACTGGAACTTGTGTCGACTTAGTTTCGAATCGAGTACTTCAACCACTTGAATCAAGCATATTACATTTAAATTTAAATTCAATTTAATTGTTTTTTTTTCTATTAAAATGTGAATACTTTAGTATTACTCTATTAATATTCAACCTATAATAAACAATATTTTTTAAAATCAATAAATGTTTTTAGCATTTATTTCTCAAACAGTGCGGAAAGTTTTATTCTCATTCTTAAGGCTGATCTAAAATGTTGTTATTTTACTTGAACATGTTTGACAGAGAACATTTGTATACTACTGTCACAACAATTACCGAAAAATTTTTTTTATTTAACTAAAGTATTTCTAGCAACTACATGGCGTACAAAAGAATCCTCACTTCAATTAAAGAATGTACAATACTATATAATAATTTTTAAAAATATATAATTATAAATATACATATATATTGTAAGTAATAAAAAATTATATAAAATATCAATTGATGCAAAATTGAAAATGGGGTAAAATAATTAACATGATTTATAACGTCAACTATTAAGAAAAAGGTAGATCACATGCAATTTTTTCAGTTACCAAATAATTAAAGACATTAATTACAATGCTTAAAAAAATCAATAATTTATGTAATCACCTTTCTTTTGAACAACCTGATCCAGGCGTTTTGGAATACTGTTGATGAGAGTGTTGATATATTTTTGTTTCATCTCATATTAAACAACAAACCGAATACGTTCACATAAATCTTTAATTTCGGTATGCTTATTAATGTTGCACTTTAGAATACTGAAAACATTTTCAATAACATTGATGTCCGGACTGTTAGGTGGTAATTGAAAAAAAATAGCTTTTTCGATTTTAGCCCCTCTACTGTCTATATGTAAATATAAAGGAAATATAGTGAACTCAGATAAATATAACGTTACCTTTTTGGACGTATGACATGGAGCATTGTTCTAAAAAACAGTAGTAACCCCTGTGTAAATGTACTGCGTTTCATAATTAAAAAAATATCCTTCATAACTGGAACAATTTTTTTACTATTTAAGGTACCAGATATAATTCTCCATTTGATAGGTTGATTATACTTAATACCAAGCTAACACATTACTTGTTGAGGGTGGGCTTTCTATTTAACAACCGGAAGTATATGTTTTATGAAAACTCGTCCCACACAACACTTTGTTTTTAAAGCCAAACGGTTCGTCCCAAATAATTGTTTTATCGGCAAAGTATAGGGAACGCCAATAACAAATGTATCGTTCTCTCCATAGGTTACAAAAGACTAATCCATCATCCTTTTGATTATAGTAAAAAATGGCTTAACGTTTAATAATTGAAGCGTTAAACCAGATTCTATAGCCCTGTTTCTAAAACAGGTTTATTATAATTTTTCAATTCTATAACGATTTTCTAATTATTCGTAGTAGTTGTTACACGTTTTCTTCCAACATTATCATAATTTCGCTGATTTTGACCATTAATAATCCATTAAATTGGTGAAAGGTTAATTTTGTATAAATTCACCAATTTTTTGGTAAAAATCGTTCATTTTTCAATTTTTTTTAATGACACGATATTCATTTTCTGTAAGATGAAAACATTTTTTATCACTATTGTCCATTCAACAATCAACGCAAACAGAAAGTAAAATAAGCGAATGAGTGGCACCTGAAGCTTAAACGTAAATAATAAATTATTCGATTTGTTTTTAAATTTTTATTCTAAATCTTTTAAAAGTTATTTTTACCATTTTCATTTATACAGATTAGAATAGTCAAATGTTTATTTTGATAATTATTATAACATCACAATCAGAGCAGATTTGAATGTACGTTAACATCAATTTTAAGAATTAGTTATTGTTCATTTTTAATGAAATTAAGCACACAAAATAATAGTAGGCTAATTATTATAACAAACTATCTACTTCAACTTATTATCCACGTTTATATAGAAGTAGATTTTAAAATATGCTATTTTTAAATAAATGTTTCTAATTATATATAAATGAACTATTAAGTACTTTACATTATTTTTAATTCTCAATATTTATTTTTACAAAAAAACAATTGGGCATAACAAATTAATTTAGATTTGATACTCTTATAAATTTTTGCGTTAATTTTTGAAATGGTAGTCTAGGGGTACAGCTTTTGATTTGGATCTCGGTGGGCATCGGGGTTTGAATCCCATCACCGGCACTAAAATGCAGACTCACGTTTAGTTTCAATAAAGTATTTACTGCTGAAAGATGTTTCTTGTAAAACATTCAAAGTAATAAACATAAAATAAAAAAATGATAAAACAAAACATTAAAAAAATGTTTTACATAAAAACATTTGACGTAAATTACATATTTTAAATTAAATAAAAAGCATATATATGTAATATATATTTCATGTAATATATATTTATGTATACATATAATATATATATATATATATATATATGCATATATTTATACACATATATTTAACAAAAATTTGTTTGCTCGTATTTGTAAACAGTAAGAAATTCTATTTCATTTCATTTCACAGAAAACTTAACTTGTGATTATTTTATCTTTAAATTAAAAAAAAGCTTTCTTTTTAATATTTAATTTCCGCAACATTCTATAATTAAATTTCACAATTAAAAAAGCACACATGATGATGAAAGCACTTAAACACTGAATACCATCCACTAATAATCATCCTTTTATTTTTGAAAACAATTACTTGACCTGTGTTTAATTGCTTTGTACAAATCGAATAATAATTAAAAGCTCAATAATATAGCCATTGAAATTAATAAATTAACCGATTTAAAAAACAAAAAATAATTTAAATATTGACCGCAAATGGCTTTTTAGAAATTGAACTAAACGTACACATACATAGGGAGAGAGTTTTGATTTATGTTCAATAAAAGATAATGGACAGTTTGCTACTCAAGAGACTTATTGCAAAACAATGTATTGTATAAATATTAAGTATCTTTAGAAAGTACACGATTACGTATTGTGTGCAATGCAAAGGTTAGAAAAATAAATATATAATAAAATAATAGTGATCTTTTGGTTGAAAAATATAAACAGATAATGCTAGTATCTTGACGATTAATTTAATTGAAGATAAATGTTTTAATCCTTTGTAGTAATCATTTATGATAATAATAATAACAATAATAATAATAGCAGTAACAATAATAATAGTAATAATAATAATAATAATAACAATAATAATAGTAATAATATTAATAATAATAGTAATAATAATAATAATAATAATAATAGTAATAACAATAATAATAGTAGTAATGACAATAAGAACAGTAATAATAGTAATAACAGTAATAATGATAAATTTATTATTATTATTATTATTATTATTATTATTATTATTATTATTGATATTGTTTCTTAAACCATTTGGAGGTTCTTGAAAGAATCTTATACAAAAACAATTTGACTTACATATTAATGTTAGTCAATATGTGAACAGTATTCAAATTATGGACAATTTCATGTAATGCAAAAAAGAATTTATTTTGTTTTTAATTAACAGATATAAATACAAAAAATTGTAGTTATAAATAAAACTCAGTAATTACATTTTTCAAAGATAATAATAATAATAATAATAATAACTTTTATATTTTATAAAACGTTTTTTGTTATTTTTGCAAACGTTTTTCAATAAATGCTATTATGTTTCGATATTATACACACATTTTTAATTTAATTTTTGAAAATAATTAATTAAAGATTTATTTGTACATACAACATAATTAATGTTTCATCATATTTATAAGTGCGCAAAATGTTTGCTGTTGTCAATTAAGAAAATTAGTCAAATAAAATTGGGAATTTGATTGTGTGTTAATTAGTAAGCAACATGTGTATAAAAATTAAAATCAATCGACACAGTAATTGTAAGCATCAAACATTTATTCCTAGTTGGGTAGAGTAATGAAAGCATGCTGTGGTGTTTGTTTAAAATTTTTTCAATGTTTGCTACTTTGAATGTTTTACGAGAAACATGCCTTTCAGTAGTGGGGACATTTTAGCGAAACCGAACGTGGGCCCGCATTTTAGTGCCGGTTGTGGGATTTGTCAATAATAAATAAATTTTAAACTAAAAATGTTCACAAGTTTTTTCAAACTATATTTTTAAGACGAACTAATTTGTGTATTATGCCAGGACCTATATGGTAAAAGCCATAGTGTAAGGGATCATTCACTCGTCTGTTAGTAACGTGGCAGCATTTAGAAACACTGGGCAATTAGCGATATAACAGATTCACTATTAATGATAATTTTACAGGGTTAGTTTCAACTGCCTGCAGCTCACTGGTTTAAGGCACTGGCTTGACACCAAATGCGGCGTGGGTTCACGTTTGTGTACGAAACTTGAAAGGTTGACACGTTGATGATTCTAAACAAGAATAAAACATCCTGACAATTCTAATAATTTATTATTAAAAATCCATTAATAGAAATAATTTGTGTTTAGAAGGCTGCTGTTATCGATTGGAAATAGTTTCTACGTTCGATACACACACACACAAATTGCAGGTTTTTGTTTGAAGGTTTGTTATACATCCACTTGTTACTGTAAAACAATTGGATAAAAAAGAACCAGCTAGCATATTTTTAAATTATTGTCACTATTGTAACATCAAACCTGTTAAACATTGGGTTAGATGCCTAATGAAAGGAGTAAATAAGAGCGTTTCTCCATAGAGGACAATAATTGTAATTGGAGATAGTGGAACCAAGTAGCACTTGACTTATCTGATTTAAAAATTGAATTATAATTACCGATCTACATTTATAGTTTGCCTTTCAAATTGCATTTACAATTGCAATGTACAGATATATAATAATTAAATTATTAGAATACTTAAGTCATATTGCCCAATACATATATGTTATGTAATAAATTATTATTTTATTTTTATGTTTTGCTAGTTTGAATGTTTCATACGGGAAACACATGCATTTTAGCAGTAGACATTTTAGCGAAGCCGAACGTGGGCCCGCTTTTTAGTGGGTCGGTGGTGATGGGATTCGAACCCCGATGCCCATCGAGGTCCAAATCGAGTGCTGTACCGCTAGACCACCCCGGCACATTTTGGCTTTGTGATTATTGCAAAAAGTTAGCATTATATTTGTAATATTTTTTTAAATTATTTTTGTTTATGTTTGCTACTTTGAATGTTTGCACGAAAAACATCTTTCAGCAGTGGACAATTAACGAAGCCAAACGTGGGCCCGTATTTTAGTGCCGGTGATGGGATTCGAACCCCCATGTCCACCGACGTCCGAATTCGAGCGCTGTACCGCTAGACCAAAAAACATTGTGCTAAATATTTCTTGTTTTGTTGACAATCCTTGATGAAATATTATTGACGTACAAAAGTTAATAATAATGCGGTCTGATGTGTAATTTAAACTAAATAATTTTATTTTTAAACTTTCAATTTGCTTTAATTTTCAAAAATTTTCGAAATTTTAGACAACGTTTTCAAAGTCAAACCAAGAAATGTCGAAATAAAAGAAAATACCAAAAATGTTCGTTTCGATTGTCAATTTAATTCAAAATTCAATGTAATTTCTTACCAATGGTGAGCTTTTGAATTGTGATATGTTGTAAGCTATTGTACCAGTAGATTTGTATTTCACCTTACCATCAACACTAGTTGAAAGTTCTTGTTTGCCTTTGTTACTTTAGACCTTGTTAAAGTTATATTTTTGCTAAAAATTAATAGAATAATTCTACCAAATATTACATTTTTTACTTAATCAAATTTAATTCATATATATATATATATATATATATATATATATATATATATATATATATATATATATAACTTCATTTTATTGAGATAATAGTAAGTTCCTTTGATACGCACTCAGTCCTTACTCCGCTTAATTTTACATCTAAAATACACTACGTAGATATACACAGTCAGCAGATGAAATAGAAATGGTCTATCTATAATTCTCTTTTATTCTACAAAAAATATCAGTTTGGGATTATCTATTCCAAAAGTGAAATATAAATATTAACACCTATTATTATTATTATTATTATTATTTTATACATAAACTGTTTTATAGAAATTGTTAATGTAATTCAACTTAAAAAATTAAACTGACAATATACTCGTTTTGTATTGTTCGTTATCCATAGGGAGATGTATTACCTTAACTCGATTTCATAAAAGATTATTATTGTTATTAGATGTATATATTGCATAATATTAATAAGCTTTTTTTCAAGTCAGGATAAAAGCAAAAGTATTGAGTCAGTTTAGCAACTTGATTTACAGAAACTAGAAAAGGACGTCATTCCGGTAAACAACGGCAAAGAAGTGATCGGTTTTGAAATGGTCAATTGATAATGGCAAAAGAAAGGCTGGGGCAGACCACGAAAAACTAGGCCCAAAGACCATTCGGCAAAATTGAATTGAAATAAATGTCGCATGGATTTAGACAAAAATAGTTGACAAAATGTTCGAACACATTTTGTTGCTCCATGTTTGTTTTAAATTATTGAACTTTGTTGTTATTTTTACTATTACTGTTATCTTGTTGCTTTGAGCTTTTATTTAAAGCAAAATAGTATGTAGTAATACTAATTATTATTATAAATGTAATATTGGAAAAAAAACTAAACAGTCACATACTATTGATAAAAATTAGGTTTAAGAATGGTCAAAACGTTGACAGTATTCATCAACTAAAACATCGTTTTCAAATTTTGGCAAACGGCAGTTTTTATTTAGCCCAAGTGCATCGCAATGACAGCGGTCTCTACAGTTGCCAACCCCATTTGCTCTACAATTCCAAGCATTTCCCAATGCATCAATTGGATGTATTGTCAACAAAACTTAAATTATCTGCTTGGCTCATTGTTCAACGTATGTCAACAATTTGAATATGTTAAGACATTGTTTTAATTGTTATTTAAATGATGTTATTTATTTGAGCTGTTACTGTACTTGAATGCTTTGCAAAAATCAATTTTTATTCGGTAGATATTTATTTCGAAACACTTTTGCAACAAGACTGTTCCATATAATTGCATGTACATCAAATTTTTGACTTTAAAAATTGCAAATAGAAATATGAGAAGACGTAAATTGTGAGATGAATTCATTCCGTATATTCTCATCAGTCATAAACCATATAACATTTTAGTATATATACATTTAAGTACAACTTGCAAACATACATAAACATTACTGCCAAGCTAAGTTCAATGTGGTGACGAACTGTTTTTGAGTACACAAAGCAGGTTTCAATGTGTGAATATAAACAGATTCGACAATTTTCAACATATTCGAAGCTTGAGAAGTAATTGGCACTTTAAAAAGTTTTTTGAAATTGATTTGATGGTTGGTTTGTAGTAGATGACGTAATATAGAGGAGATGGATGAGTGTTCACTTTCGTTTGACCTAATATCGATCCAGTTTGGAATGTGTTCTATAGCCCGGTTAGCTGAGCGACGCATTGTCCGATCAATGTACTTGTTTTAAAGTGCTAATTACTTCTCCAGCTTCAAATATGTTAAAAATTCTCGAATCTGTTTATATTCACACATTGAAACCTGCTTTGTGTGCACAAAAACAGTTCGTCACTACATTGAACTTAGCTTGGTCGTAATGTTTGTGTTTGTACATGTTTGTGACTGACGAGAATGAATTCATCTCATAATTTACGTCTTCTCGTATTTTTATTTGGAATTATATAAAGAACCCACAATGCTTCAAATTTTTAAAAGATTGAAATTCTATTCGGATTTTGTCAAACCACGTTATCGAACTTGTACTTGTACTTTTTTGCCTTAGTTTAATAAAATAATGTCCTCTTGTTCTTTCTTTAGCAGAGTTGCACTTTGGGTCTGGTTACGGAGATTCGGATCTAGTACTGTGTAGTTGTTACTTGAAAGTATGTGGAGCATTCTTTTAACACTGAAGGAAGTAAAGTAAAGCGTGTAAATGGATTACAACAGCAATTGTTTGCTTTTGCATATAATTTGTATTAGTTATAATTAAATTATTCAATGCTTTTAAGAAGTTTATGTTATTCCAATTTTTATTTGATTTCGAAAAAACCTATACAAATTAAATACAATGTAGCTTTGTTTTTTGAGAGCTTGCAATATATGTGACATTTCCAGCATAATGTTTGATCATATATTCAATGTATGACACAAATATTTTATTAGTATAAAAACTTTAGTGAATTAGTATATATAAATCAGAAAGTTATATAATTTCTACAGATGCTACAGACTTTCATGTGATTAAAATGGAAAAGGTTTTGTAAAAAGCCAAATATAATATATAATCAACAAACCCTATTACTCTTTTAAACCCATGCGTCTCACCGACATTTTTTCACATTTCAAGATCTGCCCGAAGTAATTGGCAACAATGAACAAATCTACGTTGGCGCCAATGCTCTGGGACGTCTAAGTTGTACCGTCGCTGCAGTACCTCCAGCAGATCTTATTGAATGGCGCAAAATGTGGCATTCAAAAGTGAATTATCCAAATAAACATTTAAATGTTCACAATTTAAATGCCAATTTGTTTCATCTTAAGCAAAATCAACGGACCATACTGCCAGCAGAAAGTTTGTTATCCCATAAACTCAATGAAAAAGTAGGTACTTTCCTTATTTAAGTTTTTTAGTGTTTTGTGACAAACATATTTCTTTACAAGTGGCCTAAATTTAGTATCAGTACTGGAACTTACAGTTTACCAGTTTTAAGTTTAGAGCATTGGCTACCACTAGAGAACTGGACTTGAATTTGTCGACAGTAAATGCCGGTTTGGCCAACGTTTTCTAATTTATTTTATTTTTGATGTTTGCTACTTTGAATGTTTTGCGAGAAACGCATCTTTCAACAGTAGACATTGAGCGATGCCAAATGTGGGCCCGCATTTTAGTGGGTCGGTGGTGGGATTCAAACCCCGATGCCTACCGAGGTCCAAATTCGAGCGCTGAACCGCTGGGCCACTCAGGCACAAATGTCTACTTACTGAAAAATGATTGTTGTAAAACATGGAAACACTAACAATGAAATAAAATTAAAAATTATATAATATATATATATATATATATATATATATATATATATATATATGCTACCCTTTTGCTTTAAAAATAAGCATGAGGCAATAAGACAACAATTACAGCACAAAAACAGCAACAACAACAAAGTCTTGTTGGCATTGGAGATTCTGCAAATCGAAGATTGAGCATCCTTTCGGTCTTCACTCAGCCCTGTCATCTGTGTAACTTTGTCAACCAGATACGTGCAATCACTTCTTTGCAGTTGTTTTCCGGATTGGCGTCCTTTTGTATTGTTTCCGTAGCAGTATAAAATTTTTACAGAGGCCAAGTTACTAACTTTGCGCCCAAACCCTCCTCCTTTATCCAGACTTGGGACTGGCTAGATTGAATCATTTCTGATCCAAACTAGGCGGAGTTAAAAATAAAAAATGTTTTCTTTATATGCATATCATTGTCTGTCTGATTACTTAAGCGTTTTATCAGATAAATATTGTTAATATATGGATATTTAGCGATAGTTGCAGAATTGAACTTGTGCTGATTGTAGGGTACAAATCTGGTAACATACGTATCCATACTTTTAAAATGTTCAAAAGATACTGTTTTCAAATTTTAAAAAATTGCAAAATTTTTACCACTGGCACTAAATATGATATTTTATCTAGGATTGCAACAATAATTATCCACTTGCTAAAAGAAATAAATTTTAAAAAACATTGAAGTGATAAACTTGGAAAAAAATAATCACAAAAAGTATAACACGCTAACATAATAATCTGTCATTGATTTTTTATTTGAAGCATTGCAAAAGCGGATAATAGATACAAGGCCAATGGCACATGCACGCGTTACGTTTATAAGTAATGCATACATCGGATATCCGCGTTAAATGTATGCTTTCTTTTTTACTTTAATGTAACACAATCATTGTTTTTACTGGTAATTTATAAATGTGCAGCAATAAAAGAAATAATTGTTGTTATTGCTTAAATCCTGTAAAACAATTTAAAACATTTTTTTATTTTGAAGTAAACGGTAGTGAGTGATAAAAGAAAATAGGTGAAATAATAGAATATTTATTAACTTAAAAGATTTGAAATAATAAATGAAACATGAAACATGAAAAGACTTATATAATGGAAATAAATGACCTCAATTTTAAAATATTTTAATTTGTCTTAAAAATAATAATAATGACAGTAATAAAAATAACAATGATAACAATAAATAATAATAATAATAATAGTAAAAATAACAATAATAATTACAATAATAATTAAAATAATAATAATAATAATAATAATAATAATAATAATAATTACTATTATTATTATTATTATAACAATAATCAAAAATTAATAGCAATAATCATAACAATAATAATGATAGTAATAATAGTCATAATAATAGTAATAATTATAATAATATAATAAGAATAATAGTAATAATAATAGTAGTAATATTAGTAACAATAATATTAATAATGGTAATAATAATTTTATCCGATTAAAAACTAGAGTTTGATTGTGTTCATCAATATAGTACATACCTACAGCTATGTATGCTAATAAACAGGATTAAAATGACATTTTTTAATTGCCAGCGTACATTTTCAGCAGTAAACATTTTAGCGAACCCGAACATGGGTCCGCATTTTGTACCAATGGTGGGATTCGAACCCCCCGATGCCCATCCAAGTCCAAATCAAGCGCTGTACCGCTAGATCACCCCGGTACATATTTAATGTTATTAATTTTACTCAATTGTAGAGTATGAGCTGGTTAATATTTTATGTAATTTTTGTATTAGTTACAATATTTATCTATAAAAATATATTTGTATTTTAATTATTATATAATATTGTATAGTTTATAGTAACAGTAACGTTTTTTGGTATGTTATATAATAACTGAAATTGTTTTAGTTCAATAATCGCCTTGTTGTAATGACTGTAAGTGTTACAAAAATGTTTGGCTTTACTAAAGTCAACTTGCTGAATATTGTTTTCTGCTAAATATTTAAATAAATAAATATATATATACTTGTTTCAGTTAATATTATTGATTTTTTGATATGTTTTTTATAACTGACATTGTTATGCTTAATCGTTAATGTATACTATTGCTATGATATTGTCTGACATATACATTAGTAAGAGTTAAATCCATTCAAGAATAACACTAAGTATTAAATGCTTTAAAAAAATAAAAGTGCGACAAAATTCTATTCCCTTTACTAAACTACAGTCTATAGATAATGTGTAAATTGTTATGTACATAGAAAACTAGCAAACTGCACGGAATGACAATTATAAATAAAGCGATCTAACCGATCCAAAGTTTGGATAAAAGAAGAGTGTTTGCAGTTGGAAGAGCATCCGCCAGTAAAATAATTAGCACCAAAACGGTTTAATTGTGTTATAATGATTCAAATGGTAAAAACGGACGAGAAACAGCATGACTTGTATTAATGTAAAGTATACAAATATGATTTGGACCTTGGTAGGGTTCGAATCCCACCACCGGCTCACTAAAATGCGGACCCATGTTTGGCTTCGCTAAAATGTCCACTGTTGAAAGATGTTTCTCGTTATGCATTTAAACATAAAAATAAAAATATTAACATTTTATTACTTTAGTGGTTAAGGTATCGATCTGACATCCTGATTGACCTGCTTAAATCAATTGGATTTTTTGTTCACTTAAATCTGTCTATTTTAATATTTTACCCTGGAAAACCCATTTATTAATAGTTTTTTCTCCCACTTGTAGACACCAACTCGATATTGGTACGAGTGGATAAATGTAAAACAGGAGGATGCGGGATTTTATCAGTGCCGCGTGCGCAATACAATCGGATGGAGCAAATGGTCCAATTTTATTGAATTGATTGTTGGAGGTAGTGCGTGACGAAATGTATTCATTTGTTTTTTGTGTTGTTGTATTGGAACACAAAGATTGTGTTAAATTACCAAAGATGTGGAACAATGACAGGGTGAATGTGGGTAAATAGATAGTATATAATAACAATCAGCTTTTGTAAAACCATGTACTAGTCAAAAGAAAACACTGGTGCAATAAAAACGGATTTTTTTGTTTATTAGAAGAAAATGACGGTGCTGTAGTGATTGTGCTTGATATTATTATTATTTAAAATCTATTCGCTTTGAATAATATGGGGCAATAATAATAATAATAATAATAATAATAATAATAGTGCCGGGGTGATCTTAGCAGTACAGCGCTCGATTTGGATCTCTGTGGGCCTGGGTTCGAATCTCACCATTCTCCACTAAAATGCGGGCCCACATTCGGCTTCGCTAAAATGTTTACTGTTGAAAGATGTTTATGGTAAAACATTTAAAGTAGTAAACATAAAAATAAAAAAAATAGTAATAATAATAATAATAATAATAATAATAATAATAACAGTAATAGTAATAGTAAAAATTATTATAGTAATAATAATAATAATAATAAATATTATTTACGTTTTTTATTTGTTACAGAAGTACCCAAATTTGTCATTACTCCAAATGCTGTTGAATACGTTAAAAATGGAATCCCTCTAACTATTCCTTGTCAAGCTACTGGAATACCTAAACCAAACATTACGTGGATATATGTAAATATGTGTTTTTTAAAATTAATTTTAAATGGAAGATTACAGCTTAAAAAACATAGTCTTAATTGAAAAAAAAACATGTTGATAATAATAAAAACATATTATTACGTAATTGAATGCGGCTAACGACTGGCATATAATAATAATATAAGATTATATTATTATAATTTAATTTTATTATATAATTTGATATGTTATTATTGTTATATTATTTGCTTTCATTCTCTCATTGTTCCACATCTTTTGTAATTTAGCACGATCTTTGTGTTTTAAGACAAAAAAAATAATTGAATGCATTTTGTCACGCACTACCTCCAACAATCAATTGATTATAGTCGGATCATTTGCTCCACCCGATTGTTTATTATATTTTTTATACTATATAATTATAAAATTAATAATCTTAGTTTTAAAAAAAAACGTTAATAATAATAATAAAAACGTTTATTTGGTTAATGATAAAACCAACCATGGGAAAAAATTTTTATTGACTAACCTCCGTGAGTAAATGTAAGTCACGTTGGTACATTCTTCTTATATCAAATGGGCATTTCTTGACCTTGAAAATGTATATAAAGTGAAAAAATCAATATTTAGCTAGTACTATACGATTTGTATTACGTCATCGTGCAAATTTGGTCACACATTGAGAAACTGTCCTGTTTCCAACTTACGAGTAATTACACACTCACAAAGGTTATCTAACTCTTATTGGTTCCCTTTTTGGCAACTTTTTCCCTTGGTTGGTTCTATCATCGATCGAAGAATGCACCTACGCGACTCACGAAGGCTGACCAAAAGAATTTAAAAAATTTTTTTATGGTTGGTTTTTTATTTTTACTACTTTAAATGCTTTACGGGAAACGTGAACATTTTAGCAGAACCAATCGTAGACTCGTGTTGAGTACCCCGATGGTGGAATTCAAACCCAAGTCGAGCGCTGTACTCTAGACCATCCCGGCACATATAATCAAACATTTAACTGAGAACAATCCAATAAAAATTACAAAAACCTTTTTTTTAGAAGTGTATTCATTTTTTTATAGTATAAAATCAATTCGTGATATTTTATTTTACTTGAACTCCGCCTAGATTAGATCAGAAATGATTCAATCTAGCCAGTCCCAAGCCTGGATAAAAGAGGAGGGTTCGAGCGCGCAAGGTTAGCAACCTGGCCTCTGTAAAAAATTCATACTGCTACGGAAACAATACAAGAGGATGCCATTCCGGCAAACAACGCCAAAGAAAGTGATCGCGCGTATCTCGATGACAGAGTTACACAAATGACAGGGTTGAGTGAAAGCCGAAAGGAAGCTCAATCTTCAATTTGCAGAATCTTTAATGTCCAAAACCTTGTCTCATGTTCTCTTTGAATTACGAGACTTTGATGTTAATTTTTTGCTGTAATTGTTATCTTATTGCCCCATGCTTATTTTTTAAAGCAAAAGGGTTTTGTAATAATGATAATAATATTTTACTTGTGCGATTGATTGTACACTTAACGGAAATTAAATAGTTCAAAATTTTCTGCCACTCAATTATAGTAAAGCATAAGTGCTTGAATGAAACATGTAAATTCAATTCTTAGGTTAAATGTTTTTCAACTAACACATGGATGAATGTTTGTGGCAAAACAGTGACATAATAAATTGGGGAAAAAAATTAAACACAAAACATTTGAAAAATTATTAATTCAAAATAATTATTGTGTCATCTATTTGAATTATATGTAAATTAAACATTTTTAAACATGTAATAATTTTCAGTATCTATTTATCCTAAACAAAAGTTTAAGTATTTATCAATGGATTTTTAAGGGATTATTTGTTTTTAGAATTGTTATATTAGTATTGTCAGATTCACTTGAATGATAAATTTACTAGGTTTTTAAGTTAACCAGGAGCACTCTACAGCTGTTTCGCATCTTTACATTTGGAATCATCAGCAGTGCATACCTGTCAAGTTTTATACACACATGAACTTAAACTTACGCTCTATCTGGTGTCAGGCCAACCCCTTAAACCACTGAGCTACGGGTTGATGACCTTTGACCTGTAAATTTATTATTTATAGTAATATTTTAATTACCCAATGTCCTCAAATGCTGCTACGTTCAAGTTAATATGTATGTGTCAAAATTAAAAGGTATGCGCTGTTGATAATTCTAATTGTAAGGATGAAAGAGCTGTTCAGTGCTCCTGGTTGACTTAAAAACCTAGTAAATTTATTATTCAAGTAAATCTAACAATACTAATATAATAATTCTAAAACGCATTAATGTAAAAAAGTGTGCGACCTGTATATTTATTATCTATAGTGAATTTTAGCGAATCCGAAAGTAGGCCCGCATTTTAGTGGGCCGGTGGTGGAATACAAACCCATGTCTATCAGGTCCAAATCGAGTGCTTTACCGCTAGACCAAACCAGCTAAAGAAACAACATCAGGACATTATCATTTCATTAAATTACGGCAAAAAAGCGAAAGCAGTATAATTCCAATCACAAGGTTTGGCCAATTCCGAATAAAATGTCAATCTTCGATGTTCACAATTTTCAAAACCAATTTTGTAGTTCTATACTTTTCAGAGTGAAATGGTTTTAAAATACATTTATGCAAATATTGTTTATTTATTATTATTTCTGAAAAGTCATTCCCAAGCCATCGACTCTCTATATGCTGACCTTGAAAACGTACGAAACAAACAAACAACAATTTTTAAAATTATCCTGGCAAGATTCCAATGACATGAATGAGTTGTATTCACCGGCATTGTATTACCAAGTTGACTATTTGTTGTTATTTAAAACGCCGGTGTCGAGTAAAATTTTTGAAATTACGTGGCAATCGTTAGCTCCTGTCCGACATCCCAAAACGACGATGTTTTTGGCGTTAAATGATGCAGAGGTCAATGGGCACTCTATACATCCAATGTGGTGGTTCAACAATCTACAATTGACACAATTGGAAATTTATCAAATTCGATTTCGGGTACACGCTGTCGGAATGATGACTGTTGGACAAACGTCAAATGAAGTTGTTGTAGATACACCACTGTTAGGTAAATAAATAAATGAATAACTAAATATACTTATATGTAGATATATATTTGCATATATCTATATAGATATTTTGATAAAATGACAAATACTGGAAGATGTTTTACGTAAAAGATTCAAACTAGCAAGATAATAGGAATAGTAATAATAATAATAGTAATAAAAACAGTAATAATAATAATAATAATAATAATAGTAGTAGTAGTAATAATAATAATGATAATAATAATAATAATAATAGCAATAATAATAACAATATTATGATAATAATGATAATAATAATAATAATAGTGATAATAATAATAATTACAATAGTGATAATAGTAATAATAATAATAATAATAATAATAATAATAATAATAATAATAATAATGATAATAATAATAATAATAGCAATAGTGATAATAATAATAATGCTAATTACAATAGTGATAATAATAATAATAATAATAATAATAGTAATAATAGTGATAATAATAATAATAATAATAGCAATAGTGATAATAATAATAATAATAATAATAATAGCAATAGTGATAATAATAATAATGCTAATTACAATAGTGATAATAATAATAATAATAATAATAATAATAATAATAATAATAATAATAATAATAATAATAATAAATAATAATAATAATAATAATAATGATAATAATAATAATATTAATGATAATATTGATAATAATAATAATAATAACAATAATAGTAGCAATAATTATAATATTAATAATAATAATATTAATAATAACAATAATAATAATTATAATGACAATAGTGATGATAATAATAATAATGATAATGATAATAGCAGAAATATTAGGTTTTATTCGAAATAAACAAACGAATCATGACACAGAGTGATTACTGCTGTGTCGGTAGATGTTCCGTCAAAACGGCAACGAAGCGTAATCGAAATATCGGCTAGAATTATTATATATCTTGTATAATTGTAAATTGAAGTTTCAATTCAAAAAAATTTTTTTTCCATTAGTTACAAAACTGTTTTTAACATTTTTGTAAAAATGCTTTTTTCAAATGCACAATAATAAAAAAGTTGCAAGTTATTTCGAGTTATTATGTCAATAAAATTGACGTTTTAATTCAAACCGAAGTTTTTTAGTTACGTTGTTGGACATGTTTCAACTTTAAGAAATTGTTTTGCAAATGAGTGTCAGTTGTGGGCGGTCGTAATTTTTGTTGGAAAAGGAGGATGCTTTGAACGCAACTATTCTGGCCTCTGTTGTAAACATCCTGCCAAAGTAACAACAAGAGGACACTATTTCACAAATAAGTAAAAGCATCATAATTCCAACGATGACGTTTGGCAAAATCTAAATAGAATTTCCAGTTTTTAATATGCACAATTTTTAATGCCAAAAATTTAATAGTGAAGTGCATGCCTTGTCCCATACTCTTGTGAGCGAAAGGATTTAAAATAAATAAGTAGTAATGGCACTCGATTGCATGCCTATCCAGGCCTGTACCACATGACCTACATGGAACAATCTTGTCGCTCAATGCTATTTAAAGCGAAAGGATTGTAAATTATCATAATAAATAATTTTAGAAAATTTTGTTTTATGATTATTATTTTGAATGCTTTACGAGAAGTATCCTTCAGCAGTGGACATTTTAGGGAAAAAGAACGTAGGTTCGCATTTTAGTAGGCCGGTGGTGGGATTCGAAGCCCGATGCCCGCCTTATTTGATTTTTTTTATTTCCAGTGTTACTACGAATATTCGTTCTTTTGTATTCATTTTCCTCAAATGTGTCTGAAAAATAAAACATAAATTATACATAAAGTAAAAGTGGTGTAAATTAGAGTGTCAAGCAAAAAGTACTTACAAGTGTGTCATTAGGGATATTACAGACCTTATTACTTTAGAAATAAAATATGTTAACCTTTTTTCATAATTCCAATTAGTTCTCAAAATAGATAGTGACTTTTAGTCACCCTGTACACCCATTTTAACAATTACCGCAAAAAATTACAAAGGTATTAAATCTAAATTAATTTGTTATGTCCAATGTTTTCGTCAAAAAACAACTATCGGGAATTAAAAATAATGTCTAGTGCTTAATAGATCCTTTATATATACTTAGAAATATTTATTTAAGAAGGCTGAGTCGGCCAAAATAGCATATTTTAAAAGCTACTTCTATATTAACGTGGATAATAAGTTAAAATTACATAATTTTTATAATAATTAGCCTATTATTATTTTGTGTGCTTAATTTCATTAAAAATGAACAATAACTAATTCTTAAAATTAATGTTAAACACACATTCAAATCTGCTCTGAGTTTGTGAGGTCATAATAATTATCAAAATAAACATTTAATTATTCTAATCTATATAAATAAAAATAATAGAAATTTTTTTCTTAATTTTAAAATAAATCTAATAATTTATTATTTACGTTTAACCTTGAGATTCCGCTCAGCCGCTAATTCTGCATATATAATTCTGTATATATATATATATATATATATATATATATATATATATATAATACCCGGTGTGGCAAAAGATGGAGTAGGTACAATATTAATTTTGAGCACTTACATAATAAAAAGCAAATGTTTTGTATAGATTTAATTTAAACTTGATTATTATTGTGAGCACTTACATAATAAAAAGCAAATGTTTTGTATAGATTTAATTTAAACTTGATTGTTATTGTACCGATATTTTTATTTATTTTTGCTACTTTAACTAGTTTACGAGAAACATCTTTCGGCAGTGGCGACATTTTAGCGAAGCCGAACGTGGGTCCGCATTTTGATGCCGGTGTTGGGAATCAAACCCATGCCCGCCCTGATTCAAGTCGGCGCTGTATCGCTAAAATACCCCGGCAGTGGAGTAACATTGTAGTAATAGTATTCTATTGATTTAACTTCTATAACAAGATTTAAGTTTATTATGCAGTTTTATAGAGTGATATTAGAACCGTCAGATGTCTTTTGAAACGATATACCTACTTGATATAAACCACCCAGGAGTACTGTACAGGTGTTTTATTTTTTTGGTTTGTAATTATCAGTAATGTATCCCTTTCGCACAACCTATAACTCACGGCCTATTCCGTTTCAGACCGAAACCTTATTTCCACTAAGCTAGGAATGGTTAAAACAGGCTCTGTAAATTTATTATTTTTAATAAATACGATTAATGGTAATTGAGAAAAATTATTATTGTAATTAAAATAAATAATTCTAATGTGATTGTCTGTAGTTTTATATATATATATATAACAAAACTAATTTTTATTAGAAAAATTTTAATTATATTTTACTATTCATATTTTTCTCTTTTTAAATATAAAAGATTTCATAATATAAAAAAAAAATTAATATATTAAATGTTGGTTAAAATGCTAAATTTAAATATTTCTATCTATAATTAGATCAAACACAATTAAAATATAATCAAAGTCCTCAAAATATAAATTTATTTTATAATAATTGTACTTTTTAAAACGTTAACATTTATGTCAAATATTGTAAAAGAAAAAAGAGTATCTTATTGCAAATATAAAAATAATGTCATTTTTAAATTAAGATTTCGTTATCAGAGCTCTAAATCACACAATTGTTTGTGAACAAATACTCATCAAGGATGCTTTGGAACGATCAAGAACATTCAACGTCAATACTATCAATCACACGCTCAACAGCGCACTGAACACCGAAAAAGACTATTATGAACATGTACAATTCATGAATTTCAATCCCTTTTTGCTGCAATCAATCAATCCAGTTAAACCGATAACAAATCATTTGGTAAAAATGGACAAATCCAATGTTGTTTGGATTCTCCTCTCTGTTGGCATATTTTTATTTATTTTATTGACAAGTATTGCGATTGTATGCATTATCTATTTTAAAAACTACTACAAATTTTATTCAAATATATTTGGGTGTGAAATGCAACATGGAAGTCAAATACAAACAAATATGGCCGACAGTGATGATTGTAATGCGTTATCGTTGTCTACACCCAATATGCCATATACTAATAATCATTTATTGTTGAACAATCGTATAATTAATACAATTGATAATGATGAAGAGGTAACGTCTATCATGGATAGTTATTTATCACATTTACATGTCACTCCTTCATTATTGATTAAAAATAAAAATAACAACGATTCTTTGGATTTACCCCATTATAAGTCGATAAATTATGAAAATATTTACTGTCAAAACGAATTGGAATTGGGACAGAAAAATCAATACAATTTACAAGTAAATTCCTCAACTTTATCGTCAAAATGTAGACGTAAACATCCCCATCATCATCCTCTGGGCAGCACAATCCATGTTGATAATTGCGACGATTCTTTGGCATATTGTTATCGGTGTTCGACTAATTTGAATGCAGATAAAATGCATTTTAACAATGTTGACTTAACTTATTCAAACAATTTCAATTGCAACAATTATTTGTATTCCAATAAAGCTGACAACAGTTTGTCTACGTTGTGTAAGTTTAGGAAAATAACTCATTGTTTTGTTTTACAATGTTGACATGTAAATTGTTGTGTTGATTGTAAAACGTATTTTACTGTTATTAATATTACTATTATTGCTACTATTATTATTATTATTATTATTGTTACTATTATTATCACTATTATTAGTATTATTATTATTACTATCATTATTATTATTATTATCATTATTATCATTATTATTATTATTATTATTATTAGTATTACTATTATTATTATTATTGTTACTATTATTATCACTATTATTACTATTATTATTATTATCATTATTATCATTATTATTATTATCACTATTATTATTATTACTATTATTATTATTATTACTATTATTATCATTACTATTATTGTTACTATTATTATTATCATTATTATTAATTATTATTGTTATTATTACTATTATTATTATTATTATTATTATTATTATTATTATTATTATTATTATTATTATTATTATTATTATTATTATTATTATTATTATTATTATTACTATTATTATTATTATTATTATTATTATTATTGTTATTATTATTATTATTATTATTATTATTATTATTATTATTATTATTAATATTATTATTATTATTACTATTATTATTATTATTATTATTATTATTATTATTAGTATTATTATTATTATTATTATTAAAAAAACCCTTTTACTTTAAAATAAGCATAGAGCAACGAGTTAACACTAACAACAAAAATAAGTACATGGTTTCATAATTTGAAGCATTGGGGTTTCCTTTATTATTTGCAAACAAAAATAAAAGAAGACGTCAACTGTGAGATGAATTCATTTCGTATATTCTCTTCAGTCACAAACATACAAAGAATCAATATATATATACGTAAAATTATATAATGTAATTAACTTAACATTAATAACTACACATACATACACATACGCAACATACATTTGATAAGTCCACGCTAAGTTTAATAAAGTTACAAATTGTTTTTGTGCACAGAAAATAGGTTTTAATGTGTGAATATAAACAGCTTTAAGTGTTTTTAACATATTAGCAGTTTGAGAAGTTATCAACACTTTAAAGCAATCATTAAGGTTAACTCGGTGGTTTGTTTAAACCAAGTGACGTAATATTAACGAAGTGCACATACGTTCATTTGAGCTTCACTCTTTTTTCGATCCAATTGGGAATGTGTTCTTTGGCCCGTTCAGATAAGCGACAAGTTGTCCGACCAATATATTTGTCACCGCAACTGCAAGTAAACTGGTAGATACAATGGGAGGTGGAAAATATTGCTTTAGCTGTTTATATGTTGGGCAAAGGCAGACCTGTTGTGGTACATAGCATTCTCATCGCATTTTTAAGCCTAATTTTTAGGAAGTTCATTACATCATCTCCTTTGAAAGGCAGTTTTATAAAAACCGGCTTGTTTTCGTTTCCAACTTTTTCTTTAGTTGTGAGTGACTTTGAATAGAAGTTGATAAATTCTTCAGAATATCCGTTGTTGATTAGATTTTGTTTTGTGGCTTCTAATTCTTTATCAATAGAGTCACTTGAACATATTCTTTGTGCACAGTGAAATAATATTTTAACTAGTGCACGTTTTTGTTGAATCGGTTGGAAACTGTTGAAATGGAGATAATGACACGTCCATGTAGGCTTACGATAAATCGTACGTTGAATAGACTCGTCATTTCTTCGTATCAGTGTTACATTCAAAAAATAATTTGAAAAAAACATGAGGCAAAAAAATGATTCAAATATTTTATTAATATTTTTGTTTAATCTCATGATGAGGTATTTATTTCAATTCAATTTTTCTAAATGAGTCTTAGCTAAGTTTTCTTCTGGTCTACCCCGCCAACCTTCCTTTTGCCATTAAATGTTCTTGCTGGTCATCTTTGCGGCAAACGTAGAATTTGACCAATAACCCATGCCCGATGTCAAATTGAAGCCTTAGCTACTGAGTTACAAGAGGTTGAAACTGACTCTGTAAATTTATTATTAGTAGTGAATTTTATTAATGCTAATTGTTCAGTGTCTTTAAATGTTACAGCTAATAAACAAGTAAATGATCCCTTTTATTAAGGTTTGTATTATATATGTAAGCCCTGGCATATTGCACAGGTTTTACAGCCTATATTCCACGTATAATGAATAAAATATTAGAATTTTCGGATTTACAAAATAATTAAGCCATTGTATTTGAACCAACCAAAATTACTTAACAGCTAATTGATTCTTATTTGGAAACATTTGCAGTGTATATCTGTATATATAATTTATTTTCATTACAATTATTTCATCTATTGCATGCATTTGTAACACAGATTATTAAAATAAAAGAAATCCTTTCCCCCAAAATAAACTATATTTTAACAATATTTAAATTTAAACTGCCATCTATTAACATAACCTATTTGTTAATTTTTTATACATTACAGACTTTGTACTCTCTATCTTATTAACTTAAATATTTTAAATATCTGTGTATGTATTTTAAATTGATTGTAAATTAATTCCACATTTTTGTATACGACCTTCAATATCTTATTTTTGAAGTAGAAATACTCAAACTGTTCAAATATTAACTTGTCATTTTTTATTTAATAAGCATTTCGTGTTGCAACGCATAAATTAGTGGTAGAAAAAATAAAACAGTTACATAATAATTGAATTTAATTAAATTTCTATTTTGTGGTACTAATTATAAATGTGCATATTATAATTTTTAAACACTTGAGAGTATGTTTGTAAATTATATCTTTAAAGTTGAATAACATTTTTGTATTGAAAAAAAATTACATTAAATAATATTATGTAGAAAAAAATTATTAGATTACAAAATAACATTTTAATGAAAATTGAAATATTTGAAATATACGTATAAAATAGTTTGATAACATAGAAACTTTTTATGACATTTTTTTCATATATTTTTTTATTTTTACTGCTTCAAATTTTTAGGAGAAACAGTTTTTATTGTGTAGACACTTGATAAAACTCTAGATAAGGAACAGATAATTTATGCACTCCTAACAACCGCATTTTTCTACATCGTTTCAGAGAATATTAGAAATGAACTAATCTAGCTAGTACCACGAAGGTTTGAGCGTAAGGTTAGTACCTTGACCTCTGTAAAATAATCTAATGTTGCTGTAGAAACAGTACGAGGATGTCATTGCGGCAAACGCTAAAGAAATGAGAGTTAGACAAAGGAAATTACTTGGTCAATTTGTACGTATACCACCCAAAAAACCAACAAAAGCCAATTTGGATTAGTGACAAAAGAAAGGTTGGGCGTAGACCACAGAAAACTTGGTTTACAACCATTCAGGAAAATCGAATTGAAATGAATGTCTCATGGGAGATCGAGCGAACATTTTGACAAAATGTTCCAACACAGAATTATTTTGTTGTTCCATATTCGGTTTAAATTATGGGACTACGTTGTTGCCTTTGATGTTACAGATAACTTGTTGCAAAAGGGTTTTGTAATATATATATATATATATATATATATATATATATATATAATTGATACTTCACTGTACTCAAACTTAGGTATGCATGAATTCAAGTACCAGTACCGGCAGAAGAATAAGAATAACATAATTTACTTAGTTATAAAACCTACATAAATTAGTAATTTTTAATTAAAATAAAACTCTAAATTTGAAATAAATGTTGATATTATGCCACTGCTCTTTATTCAGATGACTTATCTAATCATTGTACTCTTCAAATGGTACAAAAATGTGAAAAGAAAACATTTTCCTTTCTTAATAAGGAGTTGCTAACATAACATACACGTCTCCCTATCATTTATCAAACCAATGTAAAATATTTTAACCATTTTAGTGTTTTGGCGTAGACTTTACTGCCGGATGCCCTTCCTGATACAAACCCTCCTCCTTTATCAAGGTTTGGTTTATCGGTTCATTTCTGATCGTCACTAGGTGGAGTTAAAAGAGCCATTTTCTTTTTTGAAAATAAAATAAAAGACAAGTTACATCATTTGTGAAATAATTCCAACCAGCTGATAATTTAATTTTTCATGTTGAAAAGAAAGACCCAAATTTATCATTCTGTACTCGATCGTTCCGTGTGTCAAGTGTATATTTGTGTGTGTAATTTAATTTCAAGTAGATCTGATCTTTGTATATACACCTCTACACATACAATATATGTTAAACAAATTAATAATGCTAAAAGGAGTTTTGTAGAAAACTTGGCTGCAAACCATTCGGCAAGATCTAATTGAAATAAATGTCTCATGCGATTAAAGCAAAATGTTTGAACATATGGAATCAATTTGTTTCCCCAGTTATTTTTATATTATGAAACTTTCTTTTTGTTTCAACTGTTATTCTATGCTTATTTTAAAGCAAAAGAGTTTTATAATAATAACAGTTATATATATATATATATATATATATATATATATATATATATGCAGAGAGATAGAGATATTAATTTTATTTTTATGAGGGACATACCCTTGTTAATTAAACAAGTTAAAAAAAATAATTTTTGATTAAATTTAAATTATTGTTAATTAATGTTAACTTAAAACTATAATTTAAAAAAATGCTTTTTTTATTTAAATTAATTATTTAAAATAACATTTTTTCTACTGTTAAAACAGTTAAAAATCAATCACCAGAATTCAATAAATTTGAGTAAGTAACTGATTTATTATTTCTATTAATATTATGTAATGTATATTACTATTATTATTATTACTATTATTATTATTATTATTATTATTATTATTATTATTATTATTATTATTATTATTATTATTATTATTATTATTATTATTATTTTGAAACGCTGTTTAAATGAAAATTCCATGTATATTCTGTATTGACATTGCACTATTTGTTAAATGTATATTTTTTATTTAACATTTAATACTTTTAAAGATTAAAATGTTTACATTTAAAGTTTTGAGTGTCGTTAAAATTTTATTTTGTGGAAACATATTATAACGAAATTTTGTAACACTTTAGAATGAAGTTTAGTATATTTTTTGCTATAATGTTAAGTAAATACAGTTAGTATTTTTATAAATACATTTTAAAAATATTTTTGACAACTGATTATAAATTTAAATTTTAAAATGTAACTATAATAATAGTAAAATAATAATAATTATTTTTATTATTATTATTATTATTACTTTAACTGCGCTTCTTGCTTTAATACCATTAACCAATATCTGCTTTGATTACAATCGATATAATAAATCACTAGCCTGTTAAAGTATAAATTGTGTTGATTATCTATAATAATTACTTTAGAATAATTTTGTTATTTTCGACTATAAATTGTACTGTTCAGTTCAGTCTACATTCAATAATAATAATTTTATTTAGTACATACATTTAAAACTTATTTCTAAAGTTTTTATTAAAAGGTATTGCATAACATTTTTATACAAATTTAAGTAATACTATTGACATTTAAATATAGATAAATAACTAATTGTAAACTTTTCTAATTTTAGATCAAATCGGATAAAACATTCTTCTTATTTTCCAATGCAAAATAGACAAGTTAAAATTGATTCGAAAAAGTTGTGTAATACTTTTACAAACAATATCAATTTAAATGAAAACAAATTACACGAAACATGGCTAAATCAAAAAAAAGTGAACAAAGCTGCTTTGTCAACAAGCAACTTATTGACGATCAAATAGAATATATATATATATATATATATATATATATATATATATATATATATATATATATATATATATATATATATATATGAATCTAACTTTATGAATGTGTACATTTAAACTTATTTATATTTCTTGTGCAATAAAGTATTTTATTTTTTATTTTAAGTGATACATAAGTGATATAACGCTCCTCAGATGTATTATTTTGTTTTATTCAATTAAAATATACATATTACTTTAATGTGTATTTGTTAGTAGTATTAAAATTAATTTCTAATTAATAGTGCTAAAAGTTATTTTTATCACGAACCAAATATTAATAATAATTATTATTACAAAACACTTTTGTTTTAAAATAATCATAGAACAACAAGATAACAGTAACATTAAAGGCAACAAGAAAGTCAAATTTTAATAATAAAATAATTGCATCTATTTGAAAATGTTGCCAAACATACATTGTCTGATCCCATAAAACATTCAGTTTCATCAGTTCTTTTTGAATGGTTGTTAGCCAAGTATTTTATAATCTACCCCAACCTTACTTCGCTAATCATCAAATGTCTATTCCAAAATCTTTCTTGCTTGTATTTAAAATATAAAAATTGCGTCTGCTAATTATTTTAATAAACAAAATACTAATTTTAATAAGAAGTATAATTATGTGTTTATAAATTATACAAAATTTAAGTAAATTTAATTATATATTGATTATAACAAATTGAACTTACTTTACTTAACAAGTTAAATTAAATATAAACTTATATTCGCATATTATATTTTATATGATATTTGTTTTATTAGCTTACACATTTAAAACGGAAATAATTTTTATAAATTATATTATTTTAAAAATATTATTTATTCAATAAAATTATTACTAAATCAAAAGTAGAAAAATAAAAAATCTATAGATATATACGTGTATGTTCAATTATTGCCACAATTTTCTGATTTTAGAGTTTTTTAAAAATGTTTATAAAATTAGTAATTAAATAAATAAATAAATTTAAAAATAATTAGTAACAAAATTAAAACAATTTTACTATTGACATATTAGTAAAATAAATTAATTATATAATTCTATTAGTTTTTATAGCTGACGTGCCGTCCTTGATTTAAGCCTAAGTGGTAATGGATTTAATTTCCACTGGTAGCACTAAATCCAGGTTTTTGCTCGGTTTTGCCATTTGCCTAAAAATAGTTTTTGTAAAACATTGAAGCAGTAACAATTTAAAAAATAATTGACAAAAAATGTGTAGCGAATCAAATGAAAATCCGGAATTGGTACCAATATTTTAATGTATTTTTACTCCTTTGAACGTTTTAAAAAAACGTATTTCTTAGCAGCAGATATTTTAGCAAAACCAAACGTGAATCTGCATTTAGTAGGTCAGTTGTAGGATTTGAACCCATGTCCACTAAGGTTCAAGTTGAGGTCTAGGTCGATTTTATATCTCTTTAGTTACAATTCTACTGCTTTTACTATTTTTGCCATTTTTGGTATTGACGTTGTTTGCAAGTAGTAGATGAGTTGAATAGGACAAATTTCTTTTAATACTTACTTTTTTTAAAAACTTTTTTAATATTAAAGGATAAACTAAAAAATAAGTAAATACTAAAAAATAAAAACGATTAGTAAACTAAAATACAAATAAAAAACATAAAAAAATATATAAATAATAAAAATAATAAGTATAACAAAATTTGTTACAATGCAAAAATAAAGTAATAATTAAAAAAAAAAGAATATTTAAAATAATGCGCAGTTTAACACAATATCCACATGCTTAATTTTTTGTATAGTTTAAAATTTTTGACAATTAATGATTAAAAATAATAAAATCGTTACTTCGTACCTTAATTATATATTAATTTATTGGTTAAAAACATTTTCTATGTATTTGTATGTATTTGTAAGCTGAATATATCCCTAGTAATAATATTGTTAATTAAAAAAAAATAATTATGGATATTGAAAAAATAGCATTTGTACCAGTATGAGTTACCAAGCGAAATTGTTGTATACGATTGTGGTCTTCTAAATGTTTAAAAAAATTTTCATAATGAAATATTACTGAATATGAAAATTATTTAGACCTAATAATAAAATTAAATAACGAACACAAAAATTAGTAAAATTGATATTTGTTTATTTAATATTAAATAATAGTGTCATTATTCATTTTACGTAAATTATTTCATATATTTTAGCATTCTGCTAAAGAGGACTTAGTAAATAATGGTGATTTACGTTGCAATTTAAAATATATATATATATATATATATATATATATATATATATATATATGTATATATATATTCTTGATTACTGATTGTATTTGTATCGCTTATAACCTCAAAGAATTTATTCGTTTACCTAAACTAGATATAAAGAAGACAAACACAAAGGAGGAGGGTTTATTGACAGTAACTTACAACCACGACACAGAATTAAAAGTTGGCTTAAAGAAAACTTTTACCATAATCGATGTCGTAAAACAAAATATACAAACAATAATAATAACAAAATAATGGTAAAATTAATTGATATAATAATATAAAATAATAAAATGTATTTAGATTATTTTCTAATTACATGTTCGTACAGTGTATTTATAAACATTTAAAAACACTACAGCAAAAATAAAAGATTGTTTAAAAAAAATATTAATAAAAATTAAAAATAATACAAAAAAGAAGTATTTACCTTGTACACAACCATTTTTTACTTGAAATGTATTTTTTTTAAATAACCAAACATTACATTTATGTAAATTGTGAGTTCTATATCTTTGTTAATCTAAATACTTTAATTTATATAATTATGTTAAATTATTAATGTAATTAAATAAATGTTGTTTTTAGTTTGTTTACTTTTTGTTATAACTTATTTAGGTAAATAACTTGCTGCATTTTCAACTTATAACAGATATTAAAAATACTTAGCTACTCAATTTTTAGCATTTTTTGTTATGACAACTTAATTAAACTTATTAATCCTTTTGTATTTCGTGAGTTGAGTTTACTGGTTGTTTTAAATGCTATAATTTGTATGATTAAACAGAATAAATAATGTTTTAACGTAAGTGAATAAATACGGGTTTTATTTTGTTTGCTTTAGTTATTATACTTTATGTGAACAAATAAATAAACGCTAAGCATTACTAATTAACAAATTTTTAATTCGATCTTTATAAAGCGTCCGTGTATTCGCTAAAAATTAAAAATTGTAATAATCCTTTAGATTGAATATACTATCTGTAATTGAGAGAGCAGTAGTTAATAATTTGTCTATAATCTTGTCTGGATAGTAATAGAATTGTATGAATATATCCTAATATCCAGTAGTTCACTATCTCAAAGATACCGAAGACTGAGTAATTTAAAAAAGATTGTCAATTGATTAATATTTATATAAACTCCCAGTAAGTAGGGAGATAAAAAAACAGAATTAAAATACGTATGTATTTCAACAGAAATTGTACAAATATACATACATATATATACATGTATATATATATATATATCACGCGCCAATACCATACTAATTATTCTCATAGCCATAACCATAACAATTTTAACAATTACAATTATAAAAAATATTTATTCAAACAAAGTTATTCTGACGTCTTCTGTGTTAATAGAAATTGTGTTCGGTGTCCTTCTAAAACCATAATGAACAATAATAATGTTTTAAATCACATTATTGGGGCATTGCAAAAATATTTTTAATAATTAACAAGTATTGAGTTGAATTATTATAAATGCAGGTTATTAAAAAAAGTTATACAGATTTTAATTAAGGATTAACATAAAAATGTAATTTAAATTTTTATAATAGTTATTTTTAGTTTATATATAAATATATATAACTTAATTTTATTTAATTTAAAAAAATTTTATTAATTAATATTTTTAAATTAAAAAAATATTTAACGTAAATTTACTTAAGTAAAAAGCTTTACTGTAACAGAGTTTCATACTCTTTGACCTTGAGTACGTTTTTAAATGTCGTGATATCCTCTGTGTGTAGCGCATGCGTTGATAAAATTTATATTAACTTTCTAAAGAATGCTGTCTGCGAAGTTACGTTGTATGTTTGTTTTTAGTTTAATTGTTTTTAGGTTTACGTGCTATTTATCCAATAAATTTTGATGACGGTTTAACACGATATTTTGAGTATTCAAGTAGAAATTTATGCAAACCGCGACAATTAAGTTACAAAATTGTAAAACAGAATAATGTAAATATATCTAATAATGTAAGTTTGAGTGTTTTATATTTATTTTTAGGTAAACGAAATTTTAAAAATTGGTCCAGTTTCTTCTATATTTGATGTTTTTCAACAAAAATGTAACGAGGACGTTGGAAAATCAGCAATTCCATATAAAGAAACAAAAGATGCTAGTTCTCAAACAGATGTATTAGACGAAAATAATTATGTAGATGATATTCATGATCTACTTTCAAAATATTTACATAAACTAAATTTAGTAAGTAAGCAAAGTATGCTCATTTAAACTTTACTATTATTAATGCAAAGTTAGTATTTACTTGAATATTCAAATTTAATTCGTTAATATTTAAAAAAATTGTATTTATTGCAAAATTTGGTTGTATTATATATATATATATATATATATATATATATATATATATATATATATAACAATTGATGAATAACTACAAAACGAAATAACTCAGTTATTTTTATAATAATGCTGATTTTATTGATATTTTATGATAAAAAATTGAATTAAATGTCTAGTGTTTTAATTTTTAAAGCATTTGTAAACAACTAATTGATTCTTATAAATTGTTCTACAGTTTGCAATGATTATTCAACATTTGGAATATTTTACATGATATATCATGTAAATTGAACTGAAAACTTACATCTAAACATTTTTAATTGTTTGTTCTTATTTAAAAATTAACTTTTCACACTATACCTTCATACTACTATGTTTTGGTATTGCTTGAGTTTATCTTTACATTTTGTCACGTTAAAAGCTTTATGTTGGATAGGATTTTTATAGTATTAACTTTATTAAAACATTTTGGTTATATAAACTATTAAATAGCAAAAACATTTTCATAGAAGTTCAATATGTTTTTTACACATTAGTATTTAGTGTATTTTTGTGAAGTTTTGTTAATTAGAAAAATAGTATTAATTTTATAGTGTTAAATTCAATTATATATCATGTTTTTTAGAAAGATGCATCCAATTAATTATTAAAAAAATTTATAACTTTGTAATATACATGAGGATTTGTTGTAGTTTTTTGAATTTTTGATCACAACTGTAGAATGATGCTTCAGATATTAATTTAACTGAAATGTGAATGAGAATAATGAGAATTTGAGTAATACTTATTGAGTCTTGATTTCCATTGACTATCATCATGGACTAGGTGTACCTAAACTAAAAGCAGGAATTGAGTGCACAGTGGTATAACTGGACGTCTACTTTGACAGAAAGCATACATTCAGTGTACTTAAAAGGTATCTTAAGGTAAATGTATGCTATATGTGGTTGTTAGGCTAAGAAGATCATGAACAGTGGTGTACCATCTACTAGCCTAGAAACTTTGTTATGCTTATCAAGCTATCAAAGTCAACCGTCAAATATACTATCCAACTATAGAAATAATGAAAAGTTGACTACGCAACTAACGACAGTGAATAATGATCAATTTTACTGTGTCAAACTCAAACAATTATTATATTTTTAGGAAGATGTATCCAATCAATCGTCAATATCCTCATCCAACCACACCTATTTTCCTACAATTTGGCTATCTCTGGGCCAGTTAGACTACAGTCCGGCTCAATTTAATTTGGGTGTCTGGTACCAAAAGCGATTGTTGGACCGTTCGAAAGTTGGTCGCAATATTAAGAGGAGCTACGAAGCCAAAGCTGCTTTTTGGTATCATCGAGCAGTCAAAACCGACTCGCATCCAATGGCAGCTTACAATTTGGCTTGTCTGTTTATCCATTCCAAGCAGACGGATTCATTTCTATTGGAACCGCGTTTTACTGTCGAGCAATTGATGAAAATTAGTGCAACGGGGAATGTACATCAGGTAGGTTCTAGTGAAACAGTGGTTGTGGTGATGGTGGTCCACCGCTCGACTCGTACCTTGGATGTTTGTTTGTATTACTGTAACACCAGGTTACACAAGCTTAGGGAAAAGATTGAATATGCCGATCTGTAAATTGAGGTTCTTACTTCTAAGGTAATCTAAGTTTGAAATATTTTATGAATTCAAGTATGTTTTGACAAAATTGAACATAATTGCACTGATTAACGTACCTAGTGAATTTCTTTCATTGTTTAATCGTGTAACAATTACAAACAGATTATCTATAAATGAGTATCTAACACTCAAACTATTTTAACTAAAGTATATATCAATACTTGGAGCTTTGGTTTTTAAATGTGTTCTATAGAACTAATTGTGTGTGTACAATAGACTAAGATGGAATTCATACTTTTACCGATGAGCCACTTTGCCAGTTAAGTTTGAATGAATTACTAATATTAATTTTTAAGAGAAATTTAAACTAAGAGCGACGACCGTGTTGACTGACCGCGGCTTCGGAATTTACGATTGTACGCTACATGACTAGGCCGAAAGCATTTTGGTATTCGGTTCTATTGTATGTCAATTATTGATGGGAAATGGGATGTAAATGATCCACGAGGAGTTGAGTCAATGCCTATAAAGTCTCAATTTCTAATTATGGTGACATTTCTGACTGTTCCTTCTCCACGTGATGCATCCTGGATTAATAACAGCAAAGTCCAAGAGTACTGTGGTGTAACTAGGCTTTCACTGGATTTCTGTCAAGTGACTGGGTGCTTCATACACCCAAGATGCTTAAAAGGTATCGCAAGGTACTCATTTAGCGTATGTAGCCGACTGCGCTTGTGGATCTGTCAAACCGGCGTCAACCCCGAACAAGATTGCCTCGTCAATTCCTGTGAACTCCGGTGTCGTCACAAGGAAACGGTTTTCTGGCCAAGAAGCTTTAATTATCCCCCCCTTTTGCATCCGACAACCTCTTTGAATAGGAATCCGAGTTGCTTTACGAACCAATCGCAGTGTGTACCATGAGTAATAACAAAACAAAATTTATATTACAATGCAAAAACACTGCAATAATCGTCAAAAGTTAAAAAGAAAGTTAATGTTTTATTTTTAGACCAGAAATTGTACTTTACACAATCTGATATTTTTAAAAGGTATATTAATGCTTGTAACTTATATTCCATATTGTTTTGGTATTGTCTAATCATCTGTTTTTTTATTTTAGGCTAAATTATATTTAGAAACTCACGGTAACAAGTAACTGTTGTCAATTTCACGTTTTTGTACTTATTATTATTCTGTTTTACCCTAATCAATCTTGATAATTGCATTTAATTTTTTATAGTTATTAAAAAATAAAGATTTTGTATATACCAGTATTTTTTTTCAATTTTTAATTATGATTTATAAAAGAATAGACGACTAAATCAATTATGTAACTACAAAAATCAATAAACGAATTCACCTCTTGTACTCAATTGCTTTTTATATCACGTGAGGATCACTTGTATTTTAGAAATAGAAAGGAATAACGAAAACTGGCGTTGATACTGCCTACACATTCAGACCGAGTAGTTCGGACTGACATGGTAGCATACCAACTTAGTCGTTTTATTTATGTTTAGTAGTTTGTTGATCATTTCGTAACTTGGACTATTCTGGGCAATAATAATTGATGGGTGAGTGTTTATCCTCGGTGAACGTCGGTTCGGTTAGCACATTCAATGTTGTACGTAAATATTCTATCCTGTTGTTGACATTTTTTCCATGTTCTAACAATTACTCTCCAAGTAGTTCTACATACAAACTAGATATTACAGTCTTAGAACCTTGTTTTATTTTTCGTTACTTTAAGTTGGAAATCATTTCTTGCCAAGTGGACATTTAGGGACGCTCTTGACGAGGGCTCGCATTTAGTACTCGTGGTGGAACTCAAACCGATGTCTACCCAGTTTCAAATAGAGACAGCCTACTGAATTTATCCCCCCAAATATATTTTCTGTATAACGGGTGTATTGTAGGAGTGCTAATGATCATGAAAAGTTGAGTAATGCTTATAAAGTAAATTCCAATGTTCATGACTGTTCATCCTCTACATAGTAAATTTTATATATAGGCATCTAGAATAACCGGCTACAGAGCAGTGTAACTGGACTTCCGGTCAGTGAATGGTAGCCGGCTTTGCTTGTGAATCCATCAACCGCCAATTCTTCCTAAGAAAATCGCCTCGTCAATTACAGTGAAAATTTAGGTCGCCGCAAAAAAGTCGATCTTGTGGCCAAGAGTCTCCATTTATCTATCCACCCTCGAATGCTATGGATGGAAACTTGGAACGTGGCTGTGCCATCAAATGTTGTCACCATGAACGGAACTGCATCGAGTGAGCACTTATCCAATTATCAACATCCCCATTGTAAACATGATCGGAAGTTGGTAAACGAACGAATAGGTGCATTGAAAAACAATTATAATAGTAAAAAGTAACCAACGATGCACTTGTCTTAAAAAAATACGACAATATTCAGCAAGAAAAAAATTGAACATAATCTACCGCACTAGTTTGTGGAATGTTGTTCACATTAGTAACAATAATAATCACATCATGGTCCATAAAAAAACGATTGAATAAAATATAGTAAGTACACAAATGAATAGAAATCACATTTGAAAATAATCTCGATTTGTATAATATACATGCTTGAGTCGTCGTGTGTGTGTGTGTGTGTGAATCACCAAATAATTGTCAACTGATGATGGTCTAATCACGTCGAATTAGCCTTTGACGGCAACTGTCGATTGTAAAATGTCAGTCGGTGAATCGTCGGTGACATCTGATGGATAGTGATGCTGGAATGAGGCAAACGACGCTTTGTCAATCATGTCAACCGTATTGTGCACCTCTTTGAGCATGTCTTGCATCTATAATGGAATAGATTGGTTGATGATTTTGAAAATTATGATTGGTTCAACTTTGTACAAGCGTGGTGGCTTTGTTGTGTTCTGCCATTCGTTTGAATAATGGAACGGTCTCTGGGAATACGCAGTCGCCGACCAAACAGATAGTCAGGTGTCAATGTCGTTCATGTGTTGACAAGAAGGCGACAATGGTTATTGATGTTACTATGAGTATTATCATCAAGCAGCCCTATTTTGAGACGGCACCACATGGAGAGGAGGATTAAAAATTGCTCGACTCTACTCCAGAATCGAGGCTAACCGCTCTATATCCTCACAATCGAAAAAATAATTGATGGCTAAATAGAGAGCTCAAACAAGGCGGAGTATGACTGACGACGCTAGTGTCTGTCCTGTGAATATTGTTCGCGATAATCTACCGGTTATTAAGCCTAGGATTTGCTAAATGTTCACTTGTCATGGCGTCACTGCTCACAAAAAATGGACGTAGCCTGATTTTTCGCCAGAATAGCTAGGGAAGCCCATCCATTATCCGGATGGAAAAGAAGGCCAGGTGGCCAACGGAAAATTTGGACGGACATTGTAGCATGCAAACTCAGTCCTTTTATTTATGCTGAGCCCCCTCGTCCAAATGAATTATTTAAATGGGCGTCCAACAGAGATTATTGGAGGGGTTTAACTCGGAGGATGTAATTAACATTTAATGTCAGCACACCTCAAGTATCGTTTTTTGAGTACACACTACAAAAGTTGACGTTTTTACAAACGCTTTGGTTTTTTTTGGACTACCCTGGGTGATAATAACCGGTGGGGATGTTTATCCCCGATGATGATGATGATGACATAGTGTACGTTTACTTTATTATACCTTTTAATGACCATGGATATGTCCGGTAAGGCGGAAGCCCACCTGGTTGATAAATATTGTCTATTAGTTGATTTATTTCAATATTTATACTTTCTTAATTGCACAAGTTAACACTAACATTTTATTATTTCGTTAATTCAATGACTATCTGACCTACGTTTGAATGTATTGGTTTATCATTTCGGTTCGTGAATAATAAAAGGACAGTTAGTCGAACAAAAGACGATCTTGTTTCTAGATTATACAATATCTTTATCGCCTAAAAATTGTTCAACTTGAAAGTACCACTGCTGCTAGAATAAACGATGGCCAAGTCCTCCGTTAACTCTAGACAAAAGCCGACTGCTGCTGGCGGTTCACCCCAAAACAAAAGGATTAGCAACACAGTAACGTACACGTCCCAGTGACGTTGACAAGGCCATTGTCAGTTCCTTGATAAGTTTGACCTTGGAAAGGGTAACTATTCGGCTGTCCCTAATTCGTTGATCCGACGCATCTTGTATAATCACGTGATCTGATTTGGAATCGGCCATTGGACGATCGTTGGATACCGAATAGAAATGATTGATCATGCGGTTGGCGCTGGCTGAATCGATGTGGTCACGATTAGACGGCGAAAATTGTTCGGCAATTTTTTCCAAGGCCAATAGGCGATTGTATACCATCGACAAGCACAGACAAAGCAACAAGCTTCTACATGTAGACAATAGAAATGGTTCGATAATGAAGGTTAATGTTATTTTTAAAAAAATCAATAAAGTTAAAAGTACAATCAGACGACTTAGTCATGGGTTTTCAAGGTTGCATTATCGGAATTGTCAGATTTGTCTAGATTTGCTTATATGTCCACTTGGTGAAAAGTCTCTCGTGAAGTACTCAACAACAACAACAAAAGTTGGTGGCAAAGCCACCTCTTTATTAGTTCCAAGTTTTCAAAGCATCACGAATAATTCCCCTCCATTGTTCACGGTTTTCGGAGGCGAGCACAGATATGTCAGTCCAGCGACTTTGCCATTGTTTCCAAAATATAGCCCCGGCCAAAATAAGGTGAAGATCGTCCCGAACAGCGTCCATCCAAGTACGTTCTGGCCACCTTTCTTTTTCTTCCAATCGGCATTTGGACAAGCCAAAGTTACTGAACGTGACCAAACCAGCGCAATCTACGTTGTCGCGACACCAAGGAAGGAAGTTCATGGAATTGGAGGTCATCTCGAATTTGATGGATACTGATCTTTTTTGTCCAGTCTCTTGATATGAATGATGCAAAATGAGTATTGTGCCAAATATACCTGAGACATCTTGCCTCAAATTTGTTAAGCTTCAAGATCTCAGACCCTGTAAGAGTCCAGGTTTCAACTGCGTATAGAAGCACTGAAGTACTCAAGCATCCAAACGACAGCTTATCCTTTGCACTTAATCAATATCATTTGGAGAGGTTTAATTCTAGATTAATTCGAGTGTTGTTCATTCAGTTCACATTGTAAAAGTTGATGTTTTGCAGGTTTTTGGGTAATTTGGACAAATATGGCCAATAACAACCGGTGGGGGTGTTTATTACCAATGATGATAAGAGCATCAATCATGATTATTAGTATGAATTCATTGGACTTTAAAGCAAAAAGCAACACATTACACATTGACAAGTACTCACATAAGCACGAGCAAAAGCCATGCCCGATCGGGCCTAGTAAAGACATGAGCCAGTTCGGTCGATCCAAACATACTCGCCGTAGTTGAAAGACGCCGATAGACAGCCGAATAACGACAGTCGGCTGAATTGGGCCTATTCTGATCGACCAAATTCAAATCGGGCGATTTGTGATTGGCCGCGACCGCGCCAACAACCGTCGCGATGGGTTGACTTTTCTTGTTCGTCGATTTGATGTCGCGCGGTTTCGAATAGCCGAAGGAATTGTAAAATAGCGAATTGGCAGCAGGATGCGAACTGTTCGATTTGCAAGCAAGATAGCCGCCTGTAAGACGCTCGTCGGTTGAAAATTTGCTCGTGCTTTCCATCAGTTGGGTCGTGAGACAATCGAAAAAGTCGGACAATCCCGATCGGCACGAACCCTCGATGAGGGACTTGGCTCCAAAGAAAAGGGGCTTTTCTTGGACAACATGCGAACAGACGAAAAGACGACTTGTCATCCGATTAACGCGCAGCAAACAATACCGACTGACAACATGGAAGCAGGTGCACAAAGGAACTGCGTGATTGACAACCTTGGCGTCAACAACGTATCGAGCATTGGGTTCGCATTGGCTTACCAAAAGAGTCTGTGACAAAACAAACAATAGTAGTAATAGTAATAATAATAATAACAACAACAGCAATAATAATAACTAGTAATAACAACAACAATAATAATAACTAATAATAATAATAATAATAATAATAATAATAATAATAATAATAAAAACAATAATAATAAAGTTAATAATAAAAACAATAATAATAATAAATAATAATAATAACTAATAATAATAATAATAATAATAAAATTAATAATAATAATAATAACAATACTAATAAAGTTAATAATAAAAAAATAATAATAATAATAAATAATAGTAATAATAATAATAATAATAACAATAATAAAGTTAATAATAATAATAACAATAATAATAATAATAATAATAACTAATAATAATAAAGTTAATAATAATAATAACAATAATAATAAAGTTAATAATAAAAACAATAATAATAATAATAGTAACTAATAATAATAATAATAATAATAATAAGTTAATAATAATAATAATAATAATAATAATAACAATAATAATAAAGTTAATAATAATAATAACTAATAATAATGATAATAATAATAATAATAATAATAATAGTAATAATAATAATAAAAATAATAAAGTTAATAATAATAATAATAATAATAATAATAACAATAATAATAACTAATAATAATAATAATAATAAAAATAAAGTTAATAATAATAATAACTAATAATAAACAATAATAATAACTAATAATAATAAAATAATAATAATAACAATAATTATAATAATAACTAATAATAATAACAATAATAATAAAGTTAATAATAATAATAATAATAATAATAATAAAAACAATAATAATAATAATAATAAATAATAATAGTAATAATAATAACAATAATAAAGTTGCTAATAATAATAATAATAATAAGTAATAATAATAATAATAATAATAAAAATAATAAAGTTAATAATAATAGTAATAATAATAATAACTAATAATAATAATAACAATAATAATAACTAATAATAATAATAACAATATTAATAATGTATGTGTTCAATCCCAACCGCCCCTTGTACAAAAGGTACAAATGTAGGAGTTGAGTGGTATCAACGTTTTTTGAAATAGATTTGAACTATATACAAGTTTGTCAAATTCTGGAACTTATCAAGCTTATCTAAGATTCAAATATATACTTTAATTTAATAAGAAAAACATAACTGTGTTTAAATTAACTATATTTTGCAATCATCTCCGTGTTAACAACCGGGAAAATTTGAATAATCTATTAGCTAAAACATTAAATACAAACAATTAGATTACTCACAAGTAGTATCAACATTTTCATCTCATTTCGGTTGATAAGGCGATCAACGATTCATTATTAAGCGATCAACTTCGATAGCTTGATAAGCGTAACAAACGTACAAGGATAACAAAATTCTTTCGCTAATAAACAGCATCATTGTGGCAGCGCCACTGTTGTCAATGATTGACGAAACCGTCTGATTTTTATCTTTAAAAGTATCCTAGATGCATGTTTGCACCCACCCGCCGAAATAGAAACCCTGTAATACAGCTGTACTCTCGATCCGTGCTGTTATTGGTCCATATGCCTATGGACACTTAGTCCAGGATGCACTACGTAGAGGAGGAGGAGGAGGAGCAGTCAGGAATATAACCATACTTGGAACTAGACACGTGCAAGTGATTTACCTGTTCCTCAACAACCGAACATGTCCGAGGTCCAACTTTGTGCTTCAACGTCAGCGTATACGTAATCGTCCGCGAAACATTGGCATCGACACCCCACTTTTCCACCTTGGGCCATTCAGACTGGACCATGTTGAATGTACCTCGCGATTCACTAAGCCGATGGAAAAATTCCGAATCGGACAATATACACTGGAACAAGGCATTGACATTGAGCGGAATTTCCAAATCCACATACGACTGACCCGGATGATCGTGAGCATCGCAACACGTGACTGCACTATCGTCAAATCTCGAATCGCCACTCGCCAAAGGATTGCTTCCATCGTACGATGATGATGAGGACGATGACAACGGATTGGGTAGACTGGAGTCGTAAACGCCTTCTTGGCCGTTGCTTTCCAACGTTCGACGCTTGCGATTGCGTTTCTTTTTGATCTTGACGATGTTACTACTTGGCGGTGGGATGTCCGTCGAATTGGCTACTGGTGGCGACAGTAGGGCAATGTGCTTGCGACGGTGCAGTCGACGGTCGGGATCGGAAAATGACGGAACTCGCAAATGACCTGCTTTGTCGGCAAGGAGGTTGTCGCCATCCATTGTCGCCAATTTGGACATGGGCATGTCGATGGCTTTGGTCGACTGCCACGAGTTGGCCATCGACGAAGTGTGGTGAGACGAAGTGGACGAGTCGGAATAGGTGCGAATCTGCGGGTGTCAAAAAGGGCTTTTGGATTACAAAAGTTTGCAAAGCATCGGGAATTGCTATGCCTAGAGAGGGGCAGAATACATTGGGGGATTATTGATTGGCAGACCGCTTCTTTGCGACGACGCCAGCGTGGAACTATCGTTAGATAGGTTTTAACTTTGTAGTACGTAACGTTTTGTGTCTAAATGACTTACAAGGAACATTGTTCAGCAAGTGCCGGGGTGGTCTAGCGGTACAGCGCTCGAATTCGGACCTCGGTGGGCATCCGGGTTCGAATCCCACCACCGACCCACTAAAATGCGGGCCCACGCGTTCGGCTTCGCTAAAATGTCGCCATTGCTGAAAGACGTTTCTCGTAAAACATTCAAAGTAGAAAACATAAAATAAAAAAGAATAAATAAAAAAATAAAAGTGGGTATAAGAGTCTTTTAATTTCTTTCACAAAAATGATGTCCTATTGATGTTTCTGCAGCCCTGACTTTTAAATGTCTTCATCGCTAACTCTGAGCCTTTCTTAACCGAGACCGACCCTTGTGGATTTTAGTATAATTTAAATTTTTACGTCACCTTGGCAACAAATAAAGGTTTACAATGTGCACAATATCTAACATTTCTTCTTCCACATCAATGTCACAATTAACAACTGATTAATTTTTCCAACATTACTTTATTCTTTTTTTACTATTTAAAATGTTTGACGAGAACCGCATCGTCCACCACTGGACATTCTAGCAAAGCCGAACGTGAGTCTGCATTTAGTGCTGGGAGTGGGATTTCAACGCGCATCCTCACTCAAGTTCAAGTCGAGCGCTGTACCGCTAGACGACCCCGGCATATTACTTTTGCAGTATCAATTTTTAAAAAATTATATACAGCAATAAACACCAACAAATTCTTACTTCAAAGTTCAAACAATATGACAGGTTAAATAAGTGTGTGTTTAAATTATTTGACCTATGAGTTTGATTTTTTTACAATGTACAATAGGTGTACATCATCAATGCAGTATCATTGATTGGGTTTTGTAACGTTACATAATTACATTAAGCCCATTGACGTTTTGATAATAATAATATATAAATACAAACATTTTCTACCAATATTATAACCAAATTGTAATTTAGACTTAAAAAAAAATAATTTAAAGTATTGGGTTCCCTTTATAATTCCAAACAAAAATAATAGAAGACGCAAACTGTGAGATAAATTCGTTTCGTATATTCTCTTCAGTCACAAACATATAAAGAATCAGTATATATATATATATATATATATATATATATATATATATGCTAATGATCCTGAGGATTTGAGTAATGCTTATAAAGTCTCAATTTCCAAAAATGGTGATATTCCTGACTGTTAGTCCTCCACGTGGTGCATCCTGGACTAGGTGCCTAGGCATCTAGACTAATAACAGTAGGGTCCGAGTGCACAGCGGTATAACTGGGCTTCCGCTACGGCGGGTGGGTGCGAACATACACTCAGGATACTTAAAAGGTATCTAAAAGTATACGTATACCATATGTAGCACTTGGGCTAAAGGAGATAACCCTGATAAAAAATCAGGCGACCTCGTCAATCTTTGCGAACAGTGGCGACGTCACAAGAATGCCGTCTACCAGCCAGAAACTTTGTTATTCTTCCACGTTTTTCTACGCTTGTCAAGCCATCGAAATCGATCGTTCTACATGTCGTATAAATATGGGAAATAATGAAGAGGTGACCACGTCACCAACCAAAATGAATGAATATATATTATACATATATATATACAAAATATATATGATGTAATATGATGCAATTAACTTAACATCAACATGCCTATGTTAAGTCCAAAATAAATTTAATGAAGTTACAAATTGTTATATTAGAATTGTCAGATTCACTTGAATATTAAATTCACTAGGTTTTTAAATCAACCAGGAGCACTGTACAGCTGTTGACTTAAAAACCCAGTAAATCTGATAATTCTAAAAAACAAATAATCCCTCAAAAACCCATTGACAAAGTTACAAATTGTTTTTGTGCACACAAAATGGATTTTAATGTGTGAATGTAAACACAGATACCGAGTGTTTTTAACATATTGGCAGCTTGGGAAGTAATCAACACTTAAAAGCAATCATTAAAGTTAACTCGGTATTTTGTTTAAACCAAATGACGTGATATTGACGAAGTGCACAAAACAAGAAACATAAAACACTTATTGAAAAAGAAAAAAGGAGAAAATTATTGGCCTGAAAATAGTTATACATACATAAAAGTAGATATTAAAAGTTATACAATTAAAATAATATCCGTTGCTTTCTATCATTTCCTCCAAACACGTATGAGAGGGGTTTGTCAGTTTTTTAACCTAATGTTGTTGAATTTGTTTTTGCATTACATAAAAATATTTCTTAAGCCATTTGCTGTATATTTTAAAACAGTTACAATTATATTAAGGTTTGTATTGTCTGAAAGAAATTGAGTAAAATGCGACCTTTATGCGAGTCACATTATTTTAGAAATATTGATAAAAATTGCAATAAAAACTAACATTTTCTACCAATATTTGATTTGGACTGAAAACGAACATTTAGACATTAAAAAAGAAAAAATGAAAAACAACATATTCCTTGCTTAAAAATAAAATATTTATAGACATAAATATATAGATGAATGGGTCAGATAAATCCGCCTGGTTTCAGTTAACCAGGAGCACTTTGTAAAGCTGTTTCGCATCCTTACATTTAGAATCATCCGCAGCGCATACCTTTCAAGTTTGGCACATACACATGAACTTGAACGTAGCAGCATTTGAGGACACTGGGTAATTAGAATTGATCAGATCCACTATAATAAATCTTCACGTTCAAGGTTATCCACCCATAGCTCAGTAGTTTAAGGTGCTGACCTGACACCAGATGGGGCGTGGGTTCAAGTCCATGTGTGTAAAAGTTGAAAGGTATGTGCTGATAATGATTCTAAATGCAAGGATGAAACAGCTGTACAGTGCTTCTGGTTGACTTAAAAACCTGGTAAATTTATTATTCAAGTTGATGTTTTTATTGTCTGGAGACAATTGAACACATGTAACCTTTATGCTGATCAACATTTTTGTGTTTTACATAAATAAAAATTGGATTTCTTTTAAAATTGTTATTAAAATGATGTTATCTTTTAAGACATACAAAAACCAGACTATTGGTTTTATTAAATGTTACATATTATAAACCATCACATGATAATTTCAAATTGAAGATTTTTGGCAGTAAGTAATAACATGACATATTTTCATCAATTTCTGACAATTTTATAAGTCAACTTTTTTAATCAAAATATAAACTTTAAAATTATCTCCATTAGAAATAAGCTTAATATACCTTGATCTAAGCTTTAGTAAATGCTGGTATTATGCTTTATCGCAAGATTGGGCGTTGCTGGTACATTACAATTATCACAGTGCTTCCATTTTTCCACATCACTATTTGTAAATAAAGCTACTCGTGCCTTAACTGTAAATAATATTAAATTATTGCTCCATGAATTTGGCAATCCTGATATATCATCCTTCAAAATACCAATAAAAAAAATTAATTAGCTGTTAAATGATATAAGTATTTATAATTAAAATAATCATAGCATAATTAGTTAACTTATTTCAGTTCATATTTATTTACAAGTGTAACCGTTATCATTCGTTTAGTTCAATACTATTCAATCAAAAAATCCACAAAAATGTGAATATTTTTCATTATAAAATATGTTAAGATTGATTATTGATAACTTATATTATTTCACTAAAACTACCTAATTAAAAAAAAACATACTCCCAAGTTGAAACAAGAATTGTAGATTTTATTAATTTTTACCACGTTGAATGTTTTGCGCTAAGCATCTTTCAGCAGTGCGGCGGTCGGTCGTCGAATTCGAACCCAGGCCGAAATCGAGCGCCCTAGACCGCTCTCCTATGCACCTACAGAATGCGTTCCTTGTTGTTTTAAAAGTAAAATTTGAGCCCTTGCCCGTCTCAACCAAATGCAATTCATCTTACCCTGTACGGATCGGCAATTAAGTCGTCAGCTTCAGCATCCGAATCTTCACCATCGACCAAAGCCATAGTATCGTTTTCGCAAATGTCCCGAATTTGCCTAAACACGTGATCCATGTTCATATTCTGATAATTTGGAAAAAGAAAGAATAGCCAATCCTGAGTTGAAATGACAATCTTTAAAAGTAATTTTATTATTATTATTAAAAAACACAACAATTGTACAAGCCTTCATATTGAAAATCAATATGTTCTAAAATTTTAAATGCTGGTTTTTTTCTGCTCATACCTGTCATAACTTGAAGCTGGTTTTAGCACAGACAATAGTTAAAAAACTTAAAGTTAGTTACGACTGATTTCAAGTCCAGTTTGGAAGGTTTAGAAGGTAGATGATAAACTCAAAAGGTTGTGAAAAAAGGAACCAATAAGAGTGTGTGATCACTCGTAAGTTGGGGACAGGAAAGTTTATAAATGTGTGATCAAATTTGCACAATGATGCAATACAAATCGTATAGCACTAACTAAATATTGATTTTTCCACCTTATATACATTTTCAAAGTCAAACAATCCTCTTTTGATAGAAGAATGCACCAACGTGACTCACAGAGGTTGACCAATAGGATTTTTAAAAATTCTTTTCCCTTGGTTGGTTTTATCATCTACCGTTTTAGTAAAAACCACATACACTGCTATAGAAACAACAAAAAAACTTCATTCCAGTTGACGTTATATAACTCAAAGCATAAATCACAATAGAGAGCCGTATCACACAGTTAAAAACAAATAATTTCAATCTTTAAACATCAACACTAAAACCTTGACCGGTAAATGAACATGACATCTTCCATCGAAATAGCCAACTGAAACACGTTATTTTTGCCACCCGAAAAGGTTTGAGATAAAAATTCAACCAATAGGAATGAGGTAACAAAGAGTAGAAAAGTTTTCTAAATTTTTGACCACAATTTTCGATTGATATTATATATATATATATATATATACGTTCCGAAATGCATTGCATTCACAAATTTCCATCTTATGGAGAAGCTACATTTCCAAGGTCAAACATCTCCTTTCCACCATCATAAGAGTTGACGCATAGGAATCTTTTCCACCGTTTTAGGTAGTGACAACAGAAAACCCAGCAACCGCGTTGCCCCTTGCGCGCTTTAGTGTAAAAATGGTACAGTGACCCAGATACTACGCAACATGTAACTTATTCAATATGTGTTAAAATACAACTATTGGTAAAAACGTGCACCTCATAGAACGGTAAGACAATGACCAATGAAACACATTGACGACACAATAAAAACAATAACACGTTAAGAAATTATATAACGAAAAACACACACACACACAGAGGAAAGATCAATTTAGTGGGCCCATTATAAATCCGTGTGTAGATTGAACTTGTACGCGTTCAATGTGTTTCTTACCATATACGAATAAAAATTCTTTAATTTTTGCCCAATTGGGTAAATCCAATCCAGGATTTGGCACAAAAAGGAAAAGTCTGTGATATCACCATCACTGAGAATTGAGACTTTATAAACATTGGTTAAATCGTCAGGATAATTAGAATCCGACGTAAAAGGTTGCCGCTCTAGAAATTGCAAAATCTTATAAACCCAGCACATTGTTCAATGTATAACCACCTGACTACCTTTTAAGTACCTTAGGTATATTGTTGCACCCATCCGCAAAGGTCGAAGCCTAATTATACCACTGTAAACTCTATCCTTGAACTGAGTTAGTCAAGCTCCACATGAATATTATCTTTATGATAAATTGGGACTTAGTAAAGATTAGTCAAATCCTTAGGTTTATTAGCGGTGTAGGGGTACAGCGCTCAATTTGGACTTGGGTGGGCATGGGTTCGAATTCCACCACCGGCCCACGTTTGGCTTCGCTCAGATGTCCACTGATGAAAGTAGCAAACATAAAATAAATTATTGCTATTATATCCTAACGTCAACTCCCCACAGTCAAGAGTATCCCATTTAATCTGATTGCAACAGTGTCAGCACAGATACAATTGCATTTGTATTTCCGTAATTTTTAAACAAGCTATCCAGTTGAGAAAGGTACGATTCGACAATAATTATACTGTGAATAAATGTTGTCTAGCACACGTGTCTTTGTTAATATACATGCGCATATTTCAAGTAAGTAATAATAATAATTCCAAACAAGGATGCGAAACAGCTGTACAGCGCTTTTGGTTGATACAAACCCAAATTGATTTATTCATCGAGTCAACCAAACAATTCATCCATGAATAAATACCAATGTTGCTTAAAAGTTATAATAACGTAATTGGTTTACTTAATTGATTTAATCGCAACTAACTGGACGCTCGAATCAGCAATGCCTGCCCAGCTGTTTCGTTCTTGTTAAGAATAATTAGCGGTGTCAGGTCAATGCTAATTGCTCAGTGATCCAAATTATGAACGTTACTACCAGGATAATAATAATCGTGAGAATTTGAGCAATGCTTATAAGGTCTCAATTTCCAATAACGGTGATATTCCTGACTGTTTCTCCTCCACGTGATGTATGCTGGACTAAGTCCCCACAGGCATCTAGACGAATAACAGCAGGGATCGAGTGCACAGTGGTATAATAGGGATTTCACTGGATTTCCGTTCAGTTAATGAGTGCTGGCATTCATCCAAGATGCTTCAAAGTATCCGAAGGTGTCTATTTACCATACGTAGCCGGTTCGGCTTGTGGATCCGTCAACCGGCGTCAATCCTAAAGACGATCGCCTAGTCAATTCCTGTGAACACTGGCGTCGTCGGAAGGAAGCGGTCTTCTAGCCCAAAAACTTCATTTATCCCGTCCGCATGTTTAATTCGCATCCAACAATTTTTTCGTGTAGGAATTCGAGAAGCCATTCAAACTTGGAATTAATAAAGAGGTGGGGCTATGCCACAACCATAAAATGTAAATAATTCCAACATATTATCTTAGTTTTAAAAGATCACACTGCTCTCAATTGAAACGAAAATGTAAAAATGAAATGTATATTGACTACAGCTCATGTACACACCTACTTAATACACATATCTTTCGATCGAAACAAATCAATCAATATCCAAGACAAAAAGTAGTACGCCATATTGCTCTTTGTATTATACATTAAAAACAGAATTATTGCACACACACACACACACACACACACACACACATTTAGAAAAAATCATATCTGTGATATAGGTATGTGAGCACTGATAAAAGTAAGAAATAGTGTGAAAAAACCCAAAAATATTGTTTTGTGCTGTTGACGATCGTGGGGGTATTTGTCAATGACGCTGATATTTCTGACTGTCGTCTCGACGTAGAGCATCAAGGGTCAGGTGTATTTAAGGACTGAGTGTACAGCCGTGAAACTGGGTGTCCACCTTAATACATGGATACAAGCATACATAGAGAGTACTTACAAAATATCGTAAAGTATACACATACCAAATGTAGCCGTTAGGTTGAAGTGGCACCGTCACAAGAAATGTCATTTGAGATAGTAATCAAAGCATCGGGGTCAATCGTCTAATAAACTAACCAATTTCATTCATTCATTTCGGACGTGATCATCTTTTCTTTGTTTTGACAAGCGTAACAAACATTGAAGAACAAAGAAATTCTTGGCTGGTAGACGGCATTCTTATGACTTCGCCACTGTTCGGAAAGATTTGACGAAACCGCCTGATTTTTGTCAAGGTTGTCTCCCTCAACCGAAGGGCACATATGGTATACGTATACCTTAAGATATCCACCTACCGTAGCGGAAGCCCAATTATATACTGCTGTGCACTCGGTCCCTGCTTTTATTAGTTTATATGCTTCTCAGCACCTAGTCCAGGATGCACTACGTGGAGGAGGAACAGTTAGGAATATCACCATCATTGATAATTGAGACTTGATAAGTATTACTCAAATCGTCAGGATCATTAACATCCCTAATAAACCGTCCAAATATAGAATCTCCAACTCCAAACAAAAAGAGTTTTTGACAATAATAACGTGTTATTATTATTATTATGTTAGTACACAAACACACATCATTTAGGAAAGTTTAACATCTCAAAAAAAAAACAGATGAGTAAAAACCATAGCACCACACTTGTTTTTGGATTATATATATATATATGTTATAGGTGATACAAATAATAGCTTGATAAATTGTAGAGATAGTGACAACTTACCTGATTTGTGTCGAGTGTATGTTTTGTCATCTATGAGAAATAAACACAAAACGTAACAAAATAAAGACTTGTACAAGTCGAATAGTGCCACAAGACAATTTCTAGGTCGGATTTTTGTAGATTGGTCAATTTGTAAAACATTTTTTGCCATTTTGATGATAGACAGACCATGGGATAGAAAGAAGCCTCTCAATAAAAATTATCACTACGTAAGCCGGAATGGTCTAGGGTAGGCGGGCATGAGTTCGAATATTACCACCGATACTAGCCTTAGCTGTCTCAATGTCTACTGATAATTGTTGGATTTTTATGCATTGTGAAATGTATTTATTGGTATAAGCTGTAATACGTCAATAGAGGCATGTATACAGAATCCAAAATGTTACTTGTCAGTGAACTTTTAATTTTCAATTTTTGTTGTTTTAACTTGAAAGATATATTTTTTGCCAACAAAATAATTGTGCTAAAATAATATGGACTATCAATACTTGAAGTGAATTGTTGATTAACTTTTTTATAATTATAAATAGTTGAGTATCTTGGAATTTTTGGATAAATGGTATTCAAATGGGTAAATGGTGATAGTTACACTGAAAAATTATATACATATTAAGTTAATAACATAAAACAATTACGCAACAGGTCCCATGTTAGCCCCTGTAAATATAATAGCATATACTTAAGTAGTACCATAAAACAAAGCAATAGAGGGTAACAGTACAAAGTAAACAATTCGATAAATAAATAAATTTATGCAATTACCAAGTATTATAAGTTTGTCAATATGATCAATGCATTTGCTTAGCCGCGATGCTTAAATTAATATAAAACATCCGTGTTGATATACAATTTCGCATTCATCAGTAAACGCAAATCTTCTATTGGCAGTGACACATTTTCTCATAAGGTCGATATTAAAGCACTTCGAAATCAACTTATTTAATGTTTATAACTTTGAATGCTTTAGGCGAAGTATGCCTTTCAGTAGTGAGACATTTTAGTGGGCCGGTGGTGATGGGATTCGAACTCCGATGCCCACCGAGGTCCAAATTCGAGCGCTGTACCGCTGGATCACCCCTCGGACGTTAAAAATGTCGGTTTTTAGATACATTTCCAAACAGTAGTTTTAGATACAACTCTACGCTTAGTTTTATAATGATAATAACATAAATCTGTCAAAATAAACATTCATAATTTATTGCACAAAAAATATAAATAAAATTATATGCCTATATAATTTCAAAATAGATATTATTGAATAAAAAGATAATGGCAAATAAAAATATGTTATTTATGTAGCCATGGTAACGCATGTAAAACATATCATTCATTTTATTCTTTTGTGTTAATGTGTGTGAACTAACACTTTCGCACCCATCTGACAAAGTGCAAGTACACATATAGCACTCTAGATTAGAGGCGGAATACACCTCGTGAAGAAGCATAGGGCAGGATCAAGTCTCTCAATTAAAATGATCAATACATAAGCCGGGATGGTCGAGCGGTACAGCGGTCTACTTGAACCTGGGTTCGAATCCCACCACTGGCCCACTAAATGCGGACTCACACAATCGAATACCTTAGGATGTCCATTGCTAACAGATATTTTGCCCAAAAACATTTAAAGTGGTGAAAATCAATAAATAAATGTATCCCATGTGGTCTAGTGGTTAGGATCCTCGGCTTTCACCCGAGAGGCCCGGGTTCGATTCCCGGCATGGGAAAGCTTTCGTGATGCTAATGATCCTGAGGATTTGAGTAATGCTTATAAAGTCTCAATTTCCAATAATGGTGATATTCCTGACTGTTAGTCCTTCACGTGGTGCATCCTGGACTAGGTGCCCCTAGGCATCTAGACTAATAACAGCAGGGTCCGAGTGCACAGCGGTATAACTGGGCTTCCGCTACGGCGGGTGGGTGCGAACATACACCCATGATACTTAAAAGGTATCTAAATGTATACGTATATTATATGTAGCCCTTGGGCTAAGGGAGATAACCCTGACAAAAAATCAGGCGGCTTCGTCAATCTTTGCAAACAGTGACGACGTCACAAGGATGCCGTCTACCAGCCAAGAAACTTTATTATTCTTCCACGTTTGTTTACGCTTGTCAAGCCATCAAAATTGATCGTTCTACATGTCGTATAAATATGGGAAATAATGAAGAGGTGACGCCACTCACCAACTAAAATGAAAAAATAGAAGTCAACTGGCTAATAAGTGTTTCCAGTCAAGCACAGCGGCATACCTGATAATTGTGATTGTTTTCCCATATTTTGCACAATATTGCATACGTTCGTTCGCGCGAACCAAACGAAGTGAAAAAGAATCGTTCGCGATGTTTGGAATACAAAATTTGAATGGCATTGGGAATAAATCGGGCTGTTTTGGCTTTGGTAATCGAAACAATTTCTTTGACCGACAAGAATATCTGCACAACGATGTGGAAATGAAAAAAAAACGTATGGTTCACAACAACTCAACTGTTATGACTAACACAACGTAACATAAGGTAGTGGCAGAACCACGTCTTCATTAATTCCAAGTTAGAAAAGCTTATCGCATTTTTATATGAAAAGGGATGTTGGATGTGAATCATACTTGAATGAAGATCCTTGACAAAAAGACCGCCTCCTTTTGACGAAGCCAGTGTTCACAGGAATTGACTAGGCGATCCTCTTTAGGATTGACGCCGGTTGACGGATCCACAAGCCGAAACGACTACGTATGGTAAATAGACACCTTCAGATACCTTTTAAGTACCTTAGATGAATGCTAGCACCGATTTATTAAATGGGAATCTAGTGAAAGCCCAGTTATACCGCTGTGCACTCGGTCCCTGCTGTTATTAGTTTAGATACCTGTAGACACCTATTCCAGAATGTACTACGTGGACGACGAACAGTCAGAAATATCACTATCATTAGAAATTGAGTCTTTATAAGCATTACTCAAATCTTCAGAATCATTAACATGCAATGGCTAAATAAAATGAATATTGATTCTATGATGATAACATAACACAATATTATTTATTTGTAAAATAGCAAGAGAAATTTCATTTTTACACTTTAAACCTATTGCATTTTATGTGGGATGTTCGTAATCTGATAAACGTTTATATTTACACTCACTTTTTAACAATCTTTATTATATATCAATGGGCTTTTTAAGAGATTATTTGTTTTTCGAGTTGTTATATTAGAATTGAATAATAAATCCACCAAGTTTTTAAGTCAACCAGGAGCACTGTACAGCTGTTTCACATCCTTACATTTAGAATCATCAGCAGCGCATACGTTTCAAGTTCGACACACACACACACACACACATGAACTTGATTTGAGGCCAGCGCCTTAAACCACTAAGCTACGGGTAGATGACCTTGGATCTGTAAATTTATTATTTTCCTACTTCTCAATTACTTCTGATGGTGTTTCATCCAATGAAGTAAATCGTCAAATTTGTTTAGCTGCTGCTGCGTTTGAAAAACTTACCAATCCACTTTGGAGATTAAAACATCAATCCAAAGACAAAAATGAACATATTCTCGTCATTCGTTCGCACCGTGCTTATATACACAGCTGAAACATGAACTCTTACAGGGTCGGAGATCATGAAGCTCAACAAATTTGAGGCAAGATTTCTCATATATATTTGGCACAACGCTCATTTTGCATCATGCGTATCAAGGGACTGGACAAAAAAGATCAGTAACCGTCAAATCCGAGATAACCTCCAATTGCATAAACTTCCTTCTTTGGTATCGCAACAACGTAGATTGCGTCGGTTTGGTCACGTTCCTGATGAATCCTCACGTTCCCTAACTTTGGCTTGTCCAAATGCCAATTGGAACAAAAGGAAAGGTGGTCACACAACGTACTTAAATCGATGTTGTTCGGGTCTTTATCTTGGTATTAGTGGTAAAGTCGGTTGGACTGAAATATCTGTGCACGCCTCTGTCAACCGTCAACCGTGGAAGGAGGCATATACGGTATTCTACGAGAACTTGGAACTAACAAAGCGATGACCTTGCCATCACCTTTTATTAGATTATTATTATATATGTTGTACACTAAACATCTTTCGGCAGTAGACATTCGCACGAAGCCCGTATTTGGCGCCGTTGGTCCAAGCCGAGTGTTGTAACGCTAGACCAACGCGGCAGTAATAATAATATTGTTTCCGTACCTCCATGTGATTCGTCATAAACCAAATATATATCTAGGGTTACCTAAAAACTACTTTGTGGTATTCATGTAGCCATTGGATTAATAACAGAAACCTTGGCAAAATATGAACGGTTCCATAAACCTATTTGAACAGAGGAACAATTACAAGATTACCGCGATTGCCTAACCGTGTAGCGCTCGACACGAACTGGGGTCGATGTCCGCCACCGGCATCGCAACACTTGTTGCGTAACTTAAAATTCATTTTCATTTTGGGTCGGTGACGACATATAGACGAGGCTTGATAAACGAGTAACAAACGTGGAAGAATAACAAAGTTTCTTGGCTGGTAGACGTCATCCTTGTGACGTCGTCAATGTTCGCAAAGATTGACGAGGTCGCCTAATTTTTTATCAGTTTTTTCTCCCTTAGCCCTAAAGATAATTTTTAAGTGCCCTGAGTGTATGCTTGCATCCATCCACCACTACGTGGAAGACGAACATTCAAGAATATAACCATCATTGTAAATTGAAACTTAAAGCAATAGTCAAATCCTCAGGATCATTAGGTCCAATGAAATGTTCACATCAATTATAAATAACGTTAAACCGGGTGAAATAATTACGCAAGTACAACTTTATTTAAATATGAGTGTGTGTATATATAAACAACGAAACTTAGGGCATTATAAAGAGACGCTTGCAAGTCATTGATTGATTAAAAATGGAATATATTATGCACAAATAATTTGGCATAAATCAACTCAATTCTTACTTTCTGTTCGAACAGTATTTTTGAATGAAAACAGACCCACGTTTCTGTAATGTACATCCGACCTTGAAGCAAAAAACCATTACTGTTTTTGTTCAATGCGCATGAATAATCTAAACGTAGACAATAATAACAACAACAACAATAATAATAATAATAATAATAATAATAGTAATAATGATATGGGATGCTAATAATCCTGAAGATTTGAGTAATGCTTATAAAGTCTCAATTCCCAATAAAAATGATATTCCTAACTGTTGCCTCTACGTGGCACATCCTGGACTAATGCCACCCAAACACATAGATTAACACAGCAGGACCGAGTGCACAGCGGATGGGTGTAAGCATACACCATATATGTACCGTATGTAACCCTTAAACTAAGGGATGTAACCCTAACAAAAAAACAAGCAGTTCCGTCAATCTTCGCAAACAGAGGCGCCGTTACAAAGATGCCATCTACGAGCCAATAAACTTTCTTATACTATACTCCGAGTAGATTGTTTAATATGCTCTACAAATATGGAAATAATGAACAAATGACAATGTTACCAACCAAATTAAATTTCGCGTCCAATTCAACTGACTTACCAACAAGCAATCGATCTGTATCGACGGGAGTGCCTCGAAAGATACGACGAAATTGATTCAATTTACTTTGATACGTCGGGGTTAACGACTAAAAAATATAACAATTGGAAGTTAAAGAATAAAAGAATATGAAAATACTTGCATTTAAACAAGTTCAATTTTTAAAAATTTATAAGTTTACTGTCCAGTCATTAGTCTAAATACCTACGGGCACTTAGTCCATGATGCACCACCACGTGGAGGATGAACAGTCAGGAATATCACCATCATTGTAAATTGAGACTTTAAGCATTACTCAAATCCTCAGGATCATTAGGATCCAATGAAATGTTCACGTCAATTATAAATAACGTTAACCCGGGTGAAATAATTACACAAGTATAACTTTATTTAAATATGAGTGTGTGTATATATAGATAACGAAACATATGCCAGATAATATTGATTCACCATAAAACAATTTATTTTAAAAAATGTATACTATTTAAAATTTTAAACAATTTAAAGTGTAAAAATACCTTGTTTCATTAATATAATATACACTCTTTTGTTTGAGACCATATAAAACTTAATAAAAACAATACTCTGGTTTAAAATTTTAAAATAAGTAATCTTGAATAGGAAATAGGTCACATTTGTTCAATTGTTTCCTGATAATACAAACCTTAATATATTTGTACTTTATTTCCAATAATTTCTGAATATAATGCAAATGGCTTAAAAATATTTAAAAATAATCAAGGAAGCTAATTATTTTTTATATATATACTAAAATTTTATGTTTGTAACTGACGAGAATATAGGACATGAATTCATCCAACACTTTACATCTTTTTATAATTTTATTTTGTAAAGTTAATCACGCAATGTAAAACCAAATTCCGCAAAATTAGGTTAAAAAGTGACGTAGCCCTATTTCAAACGCTTAGAGTAATTTATGAAAACCGATGAATATTATTTAAAATATAACAAAGCCATAGCATTTGATAGGCATGCGCTGCAGATGATTCTAAATGTAAGGATGTGAAACAGCTTTACAGTGCTTCTGGTTGGCTTAAAAACCTAGTAAATTTATTATTCAAGTTAATATAACAATTCTAAAAACATATAATTCCTTAAAAACTCTATTGATAAATAAAAACCTTCATATAGTGGTCGTCGATTTTTGTTAATTTAAAATATACTGCAAATCGTTTAAAAAATAAAATGTTTTTATTAAGAAAGTTAATTATGTAATGCAAAATCAAATTCTACAAAATTAGGTTGTGAAGTGATAAATTTATGAAAAGTGATGAATATTATTTAAAATATAACAAGGCCATAGCATTTGAAAGGTATGCGCTGCGGATAATTCTAAATGTAAGGATGCGAAACAGCTTTACAGTGCTCCTGGTTAACTGAAATCAGGCGGATTTATCTGACCCATTTATGTATATATTTATATCTATAAATATTTTATAATATATTTTATTTTTAAGCAAGGAATATGTTGTTTTTCATTTTATTTAAATGTCTAAATGCTCGTTTTCAGTCCAAATCACAATTTTATAATAATATTGGTAGAAAATGTTAGTTTTTATTGCAATTTTTATCAATATTTCTAAAATAATGTGACTCGCATAAAGGTCACATTTTACTCAATTTCTTTCAGACAATACAAACCTTTATATAATTGTAACTGTTTTAAAAATATACAGCAAATGGCTTAAGAAATATTTTTATGTAATGCAAAATCAAATTCAACAACATTAGGTTAAAAAACTGACAAACCCCTATTGTAAGTGTTTGGAGGAAATGATAGAAAGCAACGGATATTATTTTAATTATATAACTTTTAATATCTATCTACTTTTATGTATGTATAACTATTTTCAGGCCAATAATTTTCTCCTTTTTTTCTTTTTTTTTCATCAAATGTTTTAATTTTCTTATTTAAAAAAAACGTTTAGAGGAAATTATTTAAAATATATGTTTATATATATAATATACTTTTAAACCACTAATTTTCTCTTTTTTACTGTTTGAGGTAAACGTATACCGTTGAACTGTAGAAGATAAACCCTGACAAAACATCAGGCAACCTCGTCAATCTTTGCAAAACAGTGGCGACGTTACAAAGATGTCGTCTATTATCCAAGAAACTTCGTTATATTTCTACGTTTGTTACGCTTATCAAGCCATCGAAATCGATCTTTTAATATATCGTACAATTACAGAAATAATCAATAAATAATAATAAATTAAGTTTCACTTCTATCAAACTTTTACTGTCTATATATTTTAAAAATTAAAACAATTACATAATGCCAGAGTCGAAAATGAACGTTACTTAATTTCGTTATTAAAACCATCTATTGTGATTACTTATAAGACAAATGCAAGCTAACAAGGCTAGAAATATTGACCGAAAAAGACAAACCAAGAAAACACTACTACGGCAAAAATGTAACGTACAATCCTGTTGTCTCATGCTCTCTAAAACGAAAAGGTTTTGAAATAATAATGAAAATATATTGTAGAGATATATTCCGTGGCACGTGAGAAAAGATAAGCGCGGGTGGACTTATTGACAGGCAGTGGTTTTGCACTATTCAAACTTAGCATTGAGTGGTGTCCGTAAAGGCAGTGTGGCTGCTCCACTTTTGTCCAACTTCACTAAAGACAATGAAGATTGTACTGGTTCGGACACGTTCTTTGGAGAAATACTGATGCAATCTCGCGTATCGTAATCCTGGCTTGTCCAAATGTCGATTGGAAAAAGAGGAAAGGTGTTCAGAAACGTAATTGGATAAATACTGTTTGGGACGATCGTCACACCATCTTAGACGGGACTTTATCTTGGAAACAATGGCTAAGTCGGTTGGACTGACATATCCCTACACACCTCCAAAAATCGTGAACAATGGAAAGGGGAATTATTTGAGATGCTATGCAAATTTAGAATTAATGAAGATGTTGTTTGTAATGCACCAAGATACTCCAATTGGGGGGGGTGTTTAGATGCGATAGTGTTTAGAGATACAATGAGTTAGTTTGAATTTTTTTATTTTCAAGCATAAGACTGCAAAGAAAACAAAAGTGAAAGTAGATAACCAACACGATTACCTTTTGATTATTTCGACTCAATGTAGAATAGGGACATTTCATGGCGCCACTGTTGTCAAATGTTGACAATGCCGCCTGATTTTTTGTCAGGGTTTTGTCTCTTAGCCAAACACCTAAGTACCTTGTAAATACCGTCGGTCAAAGAGAAAGGTCAAGTTATACCGCTGTGCATATGGTTCGTCTAGATGCTCCACGTAGAGGTAACAGTCAGGAATATCACCTTCATTAGCATCCCAAAGTTATCGTACTTTTATTTCATTCCACTAGATACTATCTAAATTAAAAATTTACTACCTTACATCCTAAGTAGAACAAAAAAAAAGTAAATAGAGTTAACACACAAACCGCTCACACATGGCGACGATTTAACCATAATCTTGAATCAGTGTGTTCTTTAGAAAACAATTGCAAGTCATTCATTCCTCGATAAATGGAATTATTTCAAAAAATAACATTTACCATCGCTAATAATCAGTCGAACTAGAAAAATTGATTGACACAAATTTAAAATCAACTGTGTCTTATTTGCATGGATTGGTATCAAACACTACATATACATTTTGCATGATGTTTATGGCGACCCATTATCTTTTGTTTATGTCTGTAAAAATTAAAAAGTCTTGAATAAAAGAAATAGTTGGATGAATCGATATATACATATATACAGATGAAAAAAGCTCTTAATATAATTTACCACAGTTACAGAATTATCATTATTTATTAAAAAAAACCCCTTTGATTTAAAAAAGCATGGGACAATAAGATAACAATTAGTGTAAAAAACAACAACAAAGTTACATAATTCAAAAAGAATATGAAAACAACAAAATGTTTCCGTGTATTTGAACATTTTGCCAAAGGTTTTGTTTAATACCCCATGAAACGTTCATTTCAATTAAATTTTCCAGAACGGTTCTTAACTACCTTTTCTGTGGTCTACTCCAACCTTTCTTTTGCCATTTTCAATCATCCGTTCCAAAACCGTTTTTACTGGTCTTTTGGACGGTAAATGTAGAATTTGGCCAACTAATTTCCTTCGTCTAATTGGCAATGATGTCATTTGGTGAACAAAAGTCAGTTCTTGTCATGATCCCATTATTTGAATTGTAATTGCGCCAAGTAATCTTTAAAATACTTCTAAGACACCGGCGATGAAAAACATCTACCATCTTATCAATCATGTCTGTTCGCTTCCACGTTTCACTCCCATATATTGCCAAAAGGAATGATTATTGATGCGTACAAACAAAGTTTGCTCTTCAGGCGAATGGAAAAACATGACCATATTGATTTGAGTTTATAAAATACTGACATTGCCTTTCCAAGTCTGGCTTTAACATCAATTTCGCTTTTTCCAATAATGCTTCCCAAATATGGAAAAGGAATCAACAGTATCAATATTTTGTCCACTAATTTTGATGGGCAAATAATCGTTTGACATTGTGCACAACACTTTTGTTGTTGAACCATTGATCGGTAAGCCAATACGAGAACTAATATCATTGAGATGTGCATCATTTCTGTAGCTTCTTGGCTGACAGACGGTATCCTTGTAACGGCGCAAACATTAACGACTTGACGTGATTCTTTGTCAAGGTTATCTCCCTTAGTCCAGTGGCTACGTATCATATACATTTGCCTTGAGATACATTTTAAGTTCCCTGGATGTATGTTGACAGTCGTCTGCCAAGGCGGAACCTCAATTATATAATTGTGCTCTCGATCCATGATCCATGTTGATCTGAGCCGCACATGACATTATCGTTATTACCGTAAATTTAACTTTAAATAAGCATTATCCCAGTCATTACTATGTCGACATACCACCGACTAATCTGTATAACTTGGAAATGTACCTTTGAACAAAAGGTCAATTGCAACAGGACACGACAAAAGAAACAATTGCCGAAAACATTCGACCCGACGAAGATGGACGAGTACCGACCGCGGATTTTGCAAGACATCGATTTTTTTTTAATGTTTGCTACTTTAAATGTTTTACGAGAAATATCTTTCAACAGTGGACAATTAACGAAGCCAAACGTGGGCCCGCATTTTAGTGCCGGCGATGGGATTCGAACTCATGTCCACCGAGGTCCGAATTCGAGCGCTGTACCGCTAGACCACCCCGGCACTAAAAAATTCATTGCCCTTACAAACTAGTCAAACCGAAATGTGTTCAAATCAAAATATGTTGCATATATTTATTGGTGTACTCTAAATAACAATAAAAGATGACCCTAGTGACGAACAAAAAATTACTACAAAAACTGGCACCAACTCAGCATGCATGCAGCTATTTCTTATTGCATCATAATTGTTAAAAAAAACCGTTTTCATTTATCGATTTTGATGGATTGATTGGTATTGTGAACTCCATCTATTACTACGTCAAGAAAATATTAATTTTTTTCAGTAATATGAAAAATGTATTTTGCTTGTGAATCTATCAACTGTCGCAGGGAAACGTTCTTCTAACCAAGAAACTTTATTTATCCCCCCCCCAAGTTCAATACGCACCCGACTACATTGCCGCATAGGAATTCGAGAAGTTATTCAAACTTACAATTAATGAAGAGGTGTCTCTGCCATCAACTTGTTATGCCATGTGCAAAAAATAATGCTAAACGTACCTCTATTAATATAAACATATATATAAAGTGATAATAATAACTATTATCAATGTGCTTTACAAGAAACCCATTTTGGCGAAGCCAAATGGAAGTTTATATCTATTACTGCTGACGGTGGTGATACGCAAAAGACATATGCAACTCCCCCGGCCCCCGACTTAAACACAACTAACAATATATTGCATTGTGTTTCTTTAAAAATTTAAAATAAAATGTTAAAAGACGTGTAAACTGTGAAATAAATTCGATGAATGATAAAACCAACCAAGGAAAAAAGTTGCGAACGGAGGAACCAATAAAAGTCAGATAACCTTTTGTGTGATGTATGATTACTCGTCAGTTGGGGATGGAAAAGTTTCTCAAAGTATGACCAAATTTGCACGATGACGCAATACAAATCGTATAGTACTAGCTAAATATTGATTTTTCCACCTTATATACATTTTCAGGGTCAAGAAATTCCCTTTTGATAGAAGAATGCACCAGCTTGACTCACAATCACTCACGGAGGTTGACCAAAAGAATTTAAAAAAATTTTTTTTTTCCATATTGGTTTTATCATTTACTAAATAAATTCATGTCGCCAGTTAGAAACATAAAATGTCCACTGACATATATTTCTAATTGCACACTTTTTGGTATTGAAAAGGCATAGTTAGTAGTGTAGTTAGTTCACAATTCAACTTTAAATTAAATAACAAATAAGACTTGGAGGTCGTAATAGCTCCAGTCAAGTCATGTCCTTCAATTGGGGATATAACAATTAGAAAAGTCATTAATTTCAATCACGAACGTGTGCCGTGTAACATAAATAACAATTAAATAGGTGCGCATACGTGATCAGCACAATAATATATATGTTACATTAATGGATTTCGAATAGATATACACACACGTTGTATTTCACTTTGCATTAATAACAGTTCAAGTATGTACTGAAATTAGCCAATAGGATGCTAATAATCTTTAGGATTTAAGTAATGCTCAATGATGGTAATATTCCATGTAAAATATCCTCGACTAGTTGTATATAAGCGCCTAGACTAACAAAATACATGGGCTTTCAATTTGGTCGATAGGTAAATGCATACACGCAGAGCATTTAAAAAGTATCTTAGGCTATATTACATGTAAGCTCAAATGAAGATAAATCTTTCGCCTTCTACTAAAGATTGTCGGTAGGAGGAACTGAACAATGAGCCTAGTTTCATTTTTTCAAACCGCGTCCTTTCGACGTGATAGTAATGTTGTGCCGGAGTAGTCTAGCGGTACAGCGCTCGATTTGGATCTCGGTGGGCATCGGGGGTCCGAATCCCATCACTACCGGCTCACTAAAATTCGGGCTCATGCGTTCCGCTTCGATAAAATGTCCCCACTACTGAAAGGCATGTTTGTCGTGCAAACGTTCAAAGAAGCAAACATAAATAAAAAATAAATTAAAATAAATGTCTGGCAGCCTCGTGTTAATCTCTGTGATCGATGGTATTCTTACAATAATGCCGTTTATTGACGAAAAAACATCCTTACTCTTCTACGTCCGTTATGCTTATACAACCGTCAACCACCAATAAATGAATACGTTGTAATTAGTATAATGACTAATATACTGTATATTACATAGAGGATAGCGTGTCACATGATTGGATCATATATAGCACCATGCACCTATATATCCATTGCAAAAAGATAACGTCACACAAATATAGCAAACGGCATAGTAGTAATCAATCAATAAACGTTTAAATTTCAACAATAAAAACCCAATCATTGTTTTTATAATATATATGTACGTATATTAACATGAAATAATTATTCATTACCTGATAGCACAAATACTTATACTCATTATTAGCCATCAAATGCATATCCAGTACACTTTGAGAAAAATTCAAATGAGCAGTTGACCAGTTGGTATAATAATTCTTTTTATGTGCATATTTAGATATGCCATTATGGCGTCGTTTAGATACTACAACACGACTCATTATTTTCGACAAATAATCCTGAGTCTAAAAAAATATTGGCTTTTAATCAACGCCTTCATACACATTCTTCTGATACAATAGAATAGATCATACACACACACACATATATATATATAAGCGCGCATACAAACACTAGTTATATTGTAGGACGCCAAAAAAAGAGACTGACAATTTGAAAAGTAATAAATATTTTTTTTTTAGAAAAAACGGATATCTTAAAAATTCAACTTCATCAAATATTTTGAATCTAGGTTAGAATTCTGGTACAATCCGTATATTCTTCTACTTTTAGTTGGTGACATAGTAACTCCCAACAGTATTTCGATATTTGTACAGAACAACAAAAGATCGACTCTGATGACATGATAAGGTTAACAAATGTAATAAAGTTTCTTGGTAGATAGACGGAGCCGCTTGAACTAGACGTTATCGAGATGACCTAAAGTTTTGTACCGTAGCGGATGCCCAACTATATCGGTCATTGCTGTATTAGTCAAAGCTGCCTACATGAACCCAGTCCAGGATGCATCGCGTAGAAGTGACAGTAAAGAATATCACTATCGCCAAAAATTAACCAAATCTTCATCATCCTTAGCATCTCAATAAATGTACAAGTTAAAAACTATGATAACTTCATTGCAGGCAATACCAAGTCCTGTTGAGAGAAAGGAACAATGGAAAAGTGTAAAGTTAGCAGCCCATTCTTCTTCAAGGGATGCCAATGATCCACGAGGATTTGAGTAATGCTTTTAAAGTTTCAATTTCCAATGATGGTGATATTCCTGACTGCTCATCCTGAACTAGATGCCCCTAGACATCTAGACTAATAACAGCAGGGTTCGAGTGCACAGCGGTATAACTGGGCTTCCGCTACGGCAAGTGGGTGCGAATATACACCCAGGATACTTAAAAAGGTATCTAAAGGTATACGTATACCATATGTAGCCCTTGGGCTAAGAGAGATAACCCTTACAAAAAATCAGACAGCCTCGTCAATCTTTGCAAACAGTGGCGACGTCACAAGGATGCCGTCTACCAGCCAAGAAACTCTGTATTCTTCCACGTTGATGTTACGCTTATTAAGCCATCGAAGTCGATTGTTTGCTATGTCGTATAAAGATGGGAAATAATGAAGAGGTGACACCACGTGATCGCCAACCAAAATGAATGAATTCTTCTTCAACTAGAAAAACGACAAGTCGAGTGAAAGGATTGACATCAGTCTTCGATTTGTGCAAAGTCGCCAACCTCAAAAATGCCAAGTACAATTATGATATGGAACAATCTTGTCGGTTCCCATGTGACAGGATTTTGTAATAGTCCATTGCTAGATATGAAATTGTGTAGTAGGTACAAAATGATCAAAGTTGTTCATGTGTCAGTCCACAATCGAAACTCTTTTTGCTATTGACACAAAATGATTGCTGGTCAGTACCAATGAATAACATAGATTGAAAGAAGAAAACGTCAAGTTACAACAATCGTACGAAAAACCCATCAAACATAAATAATTGCATTCAATAAAAAAAAACAAATAATTGCTTACTTACATGGATAAAAAAGTAATTGTACCTACAACATCACTGAGTTGTACAGTGGCAAATTTATAATGTGAAGCCCGAAAACGGTAAGTGAATATATATATATATATATTGTGTCTATACTTATTGATCATCTATCAACATACACAAAGTGCAAATAACCATTCAAAACAAAGTGCACATCATGCACCCACGCATCCATATTCAGTGATTACGATACAAATAGCATAAAGGCGGAGGGGGTAATCAACCTTTACTTTTACAGGTTTACATGCGACAAATGGCCTTTAATTCTGTCAAATAAGTAGTCACCATCCGAACAGAGAGTAAAATCGTTCATATGATAGTCAACTCTACGCAAAATTGCCAACCTTAGAGTTCAAACATAGCGAAATGCTGGAATACTATAACATTGGCTATTTCCTCGGTTTTATTTGCGATACAATATACCAGTTATTATTGGCCGAGGATTATCATCCCCAATAATGATCAACACCCAACAGTTAAAGTATTTTTGAATAATGGAAAAAATGAATTACTATTTATACATTGGAATAGGTAAGATGTAAAACGAATTATTATATAAATTTTTAATGTAGAAATATAAAAAATATTTTAAATTAGTATTTTTTTTAAGTTAACACTAATTATCATTGAAAATTACACAAAAAAGTTATTCGGTTATGACCAAACCAAGGTTAAAGAAGTTAGAAATCCTTTTCATACACAAAATCAAGTTTAAATAGTACAAAAATGTATAACACTATCGAATCTAAATTAGTGTATCATGTCCGATTGTTTTTTTTTTGAAAAACGTAATGTAAACTACTTAATAGTTGCTTCATATTCATTTTAAAATATTTGTTTGAAAATGTCGAGTTAGTTAGAAAAGCATACAAACGGAATTACTAAATGCGATTTACGCATATTTATAATAATTAATAAATTATTAATTTATGTGCTTAAAATCATTATTTAAAGATGTATTTTAATACTCTAACTTTAATTTTCTAAAATGCAAAATTAAACGTTATTGTTACATCATAATAAAATTTAAACAAATAATTTATTTATTTGTTTTTTGATACTAAGTTTAATAATTTTCAATAAATATATTTGTTATTATGAAATGTTTCCATAGAAATTAATATTTTCCAATTAAAAACAACAACTTTACTTTATATTTTTTAACAAAGCAGCCAATTATTTAACTCTAATATGCGTGGATACAACGTAAAACGTTTAGTACCGTTGGTACTTCCCATTTGTTCAATTGTTTCCTGATAATACAAACCTTAATATATTTGTACTTTATTTCCAATAATTTCTGAATATAATGCAAATGGCTTGAAAAATATTAAAAAATAATCAAGGAAGCTAATTATTTTTTATATATATACTAAAATTTTATGTTTGTAACTGACGAGAATATAGGACATGAATTCATCCAACACTTTACATCTTTTTATAATTTTATTTTGTAAAGTTAATCACGCAATGTAAAACCAAATTCCGCAAAATTAGGTTAAAAAAGTGACGTAGCCCTATTTCAAACGCTTAGAGTAATTTATGAAAACCGATGAATATTATTTAAAATATAACAAAGCCATAGCATTTGATAGGTATGCGCTGCGGATGATTCTAAATGTAAGGATGCGAAACAGCTTTACAGTGCTTCTGGTTGACTTAAAAACCTAGTAAATTTATTATTCAATTCTAAAAACATATAATTCCTTAAAAACCCTATTGATAAATAAAACGTTTAGTACCGTTGGTACTTCCCAACCAACCAATATAGTCCCTTAAACAAACAAATTTTATATTCTGTAAATGTTTGCATAATAATTAATTTTTTTAATATTGTACTATTTGAGTTTCCATAGATATTTCAAAAAAATATTTTCTTAATAGTTTTCGACCAAAAACAGTTCAATGTACAATTTTAATATTGAAATGTTACATACTATATGACTAACAAATACAGCCATAATAATCATTTACAAAATTGTAAATAATGATAAATATTTTTTTTCAAAAATGCTAATAGCTCCTATTTAGGATGGGCTTATTTCAAATATTTATGGCAAATCGAAATAATTCACTATAAACATTTGAATATTGTAGAAGTTTTGTACATTTCAATTGCTAAATTTTATTTGATTACTATTTGAATAGTTTATAAGAAACACAATTTTTAAACAACTAAATACTTAACGAAGCTATCACACTTAAGGACCCAACTAAAATAAATAAAAACAACCCTAAGAAAAGTGAACATATTTTACAAATTCCGTCCACATATCCAATTACTGAAAAATGCATTCACGTAATAGAAATTCAACGTTAGTGTGCACACATCTTGTAATACAAAAATTGTAACAAGGGAATAATCCGTGACGCATTTCAATTGTTAAGTAGAATAAACATTTAATGAAAAGACGAACTGTAAAAGTATAAATTAATTTTATTCGTTATTGGTTACTTAGCCAATCATCAAATGTCATCAAATTTTCAATGATTGATTAATTTGGTAATTTTTTAACCAGTCACAAAACACTTATTATTATTATTATTATTATTGGTTGACTATTAAAACATATTGTTACAATAAATCACTTGATATTCGATCATTCTAAATTACATTTATTCTTTCTGACACATTATTAAGATCTTGTAACACTGATCTTTACATAATAGTTTAAATAAAGTGAATATTTAATAAATAAAACAGTTTTCAAACTAACAATTAAATAGTTATTGCATAAAGCAGCAAACAGAACGCCACTTGATTAAAAATGAAACATCTTGTACTACAAAAATGAAAACTACTGATTTTTAAAAACATATTTAGTAAATAAAATTGTGTTGTCTCTATAAAATCAAAGGGAGAGCTATTATTCCAATCAAGAAGTGAAAACATGATGCAAAATGACTGGGTTAAGCAAATGTCCAAAAAACACCCAATCCTCAATTATTCAAAATGGAAATGGCGAAATAAATCAACTGTCAGGAAATAAAATAAGAGTGGTAATTATTACATAAAATATTTCCATTTGCCATGTGTTAGATTTGTAGATTCGTCAACCCCCACCCCTCCCCAACTAAAGAAAATCGCCTCGTCAATTCCTGGCATCGATGCAAGGAAGCGGTCTTCTAGCCGAAAAACACCATTTATCCCATTTATGCCGGAGTAGTCTAGCGGTACAGCGCTTGAATTTGGACCTCGGTGGACATGGGTTCGAATCCCATCGCCGGCACTAAAATACGGGCCCACGTTTGGCTTCGCTAATTGTCCACTGCTAAAAGATGCATTTCTCGTAAAACATTCAAAGTAGCAAACAAAATAAATAAACAAATAAATTCAATTCGAATCCGACAGCCCATTTGTATAGGAATTCAGAATGCTACGCAAACTTGGAAACTTTTATTGTTGTTATTGTTGTTTTTAATTTAACGTATTATGCATGTATTAATAATACGTACATTGTAAATTGTACTTTAATTAAGGTTTATATAAACACAATTGATGATCTATGGTTAATGAAATGTTAACTTTAATATTAAGCGTTTTTCTATCCAATAAATAAACAAATAGTTCAACTAATTTTTTAAATATTTTACATGAAAGGCATCTTTCAACAGTGGATATTCTAGTGAAGCCAAATGTGAAACCGCATTGAGTGTCGTTGGCAAGATTTGAACTCATGCCAATCCAGATCCAAGTCGAGCGCTGCACCGCCAAATCACTCCGTCACAACGTCATATCACCACCTCTGCTAGACTATTAAAAAATTTCCAAATTTGTTTTGAACGTCTTATACAGCTACTTCCTTTAAAATACGAACCAAGTACGACTAGAAAACGGTATCCTCAACCAAACGATTATATGTAATATTGACATATCTCGAAATTCGTCCGACATGTATGCTTACAAACATCGAACGAAGCGAAGGTATCGATGTATCACTATGAGTGCAAAATAATGCTACAGTGTACAGTTCCAAATTGGCAATGTGCTTTTTTGGCATAACTTACAATTTATTTAGACTGCAAAAAAGTGGACCTTCGTACACTTGCTCATCTACAGCCTGTTTTGGTAGGTGAACGAGTTATAAAATAGCGTATTACTTGTTAAAAAATTTCATTTATGTTATAAAAAAAACAATTTTAAAATGATTTTATTAGTATCTTGATAGATCCATATTCAATACGGCTGTCAGAAGTTATGCAATACAATAAATGTTATTTCAATTATTGACATTCCAAAGTGTGTAACCTTTATTTTTTTATTCATATATTTTAGTTGTTAAAATTATGTTTTAGCCAATTGTGTATGTTTGTTTTAAGTCTTAATAAATGGTGGTAGTTTTCTTTATTGCTAGAATTAATGTTGTTGATGTTGGTAATGGTGGTAGTGTATATTAGAATTAGCAATTATTTTGTGCAAATAACGCTACTCGGTGTTTATTGCTAAAGCATTATCTTAACTATATATTAATTAGAGTAAGATGTGTCTCTCTAAAATATCACAATGCTTCCAAATTCCCAGGTATCGTAGTATTCTATGCGTCAAATCAGTGCCTGTCAATCGCTGTTCTATTTAAATTATCAACCATTCAATTCATTCGTGTCGCAACGATGCAGCTAGAGACTAGAACTCGATAATTGAATAGGCGTCGTTTTGACTAGCACTACTGGCACGACATGCGGATTGCTGTCGAGACCTTCGCCAACTTTGGCCAAAATTGTTGCCCGACAAACGAAAAAATTGGGCGACTTGAAACAAAAGTTGTGTCCCAAAGACGGACCAGTTGCAATCACCGAAAATTCAACAACGATGTAGCGCTGTGTTAATAGATTGGATACGTCGAGTAGGCCAATGCTCATTTTATCTTTTGCCACTTTCATTCGAACCAAAAGCCAGCCCCCCCCCAACGCCAGTCAAGTGATGTACCTCAGTAGTATCTGTTAAAAAATGTCTCTCGTCCTATATTCACGTGGTAAAAATGTGTGTGTGTGTGTTGTACATTAAGTTTTCTCCAATATATATATAAATATTTAATAAAAAAATAATTTTATTGTGTCGATTACCAATTCTTATACCAACATTTATCTTAAGCCTGTTGACCTTAATTATAAGCTTAATTTGTAAAGATATATTAAGTCTCATAATGTCATCCTTACCAAATTATGTATTAATTGGACTTTTAAAAGATTAATCGATTTTTTTTAATTACTTGACAATAACGGAACGAAAAACATTTTCAAGCAATCGAACATTTGACGAGGCCCAGGATCCTAGCATCCAAGCACCTAGGCTAATACAAAAGAGATCGAGTGTACAGCGATATAACTAGGCTTCCACTTCGGTGGATAGGAGATGCAAGCATACACCCAGAATACTTAAGATATACGTATATCATATTTTTTAAATTTTTTTAATGTTTGTTACTTTGAATGTTTTACGAGAAACAGGCCTTTCAGCAGTGGAGACATTCTAGCAAAGCCGAACGCGTGGGCCCGCATTTAAGTGGGCCGGTGGTGGGATTCGAACCCCCGATGTCCACCGAGGTCCAAATTCGACCGCTGTACCGCTAGACCACCCCGGCACAATTGACCTATAGGAATAACCTTGATAAAAAATCAGACAGCTTTGCCAATCTTTACAAACAGTGGTGCCGTCGTTATCCTACCACATTCGTTACACTTATCAAGCCATTGGAATTAATCGTTTACTATACCGTATAAAGATGGGGAAAAAATGAATAGGTAACCACGTCACCAATAAAAAAAAGGAATAAATAAGTGAAACAATTCAAACCCATACTAAGATGGCACAAAAACATGGAATTCACTCTCGGTCAAAATAAACCCAATGCTGACGGTTGAATATATATAGAATCTCATCCGTCAATAAACCACATGCTGTTAAACATTCAACATGATTGGTGACGTAGTCGCCTCTTGTTTATTTACATTTTTGTACATTCCGTATTGAACAAACGACTCGGACATCGTAGGAACATTGGGCAAAACCGCCTGATGTCTTTTGTCAGAATAGAGCTCAACCGCAACATATATGTATACCTTAAAAAAACATTTTAAATAGCTGTCGGCCAAGACGGAAAGCCTAGTTATAACGAACGTCTAAGCGACATCACCTTCATTGGGGGGGGGATGCTAATAATCCCGAGGATTTGAATATTACTTATAAAGTCTCAATTTCTAATAATGGTAATATTCCTGACTGTGGTCCATTCTGGACCATATACCCCACAGGAATCTAGACTAATAACAGCAGGGTCCGAGTGTACGGCGGATGGGTGCAAGTATACACCCAGGATACTTAGAAGGTATCTCGAGGCATACGTATACCATTTGTAAGCTAAGCGAGAATAGTGGGCGATGTCACAAGGGTGCCGTCTACCAGCCAACAAATTCCGTTATTCTTCTACGTTTGTTACGCTTATTAAGCCGTACAAATATGCAAAATAATGAATGAATAAATGTAATCATTAGAAATTGAAAGTTTGTGACTACTTTTGACATAGACTTCAATCATAGATACATAGACACACACACACACACAAACCAAAAACCTACATTATAAAAGCTGGTCAATCGATTATTGGACATTCTCAACGATTTACTGCCAAATCGATTGCGCTGTGGTTGGTCAACTTCATCCGATTGATTTAACATCACGTGACTGGCAAGTGTCGAAGAAATACTATTGGACATTGATAGGACCGAATTGGACAAGGGAGAAGAATCAGCGATTTGACTGGTGCTGTTGCTAGTCGATGCTGAGCATTGATCAGCTGTTGTTGTTGTTGTTGGTTGAGGCCGATTTGAACGATTGATGGCAGGTTGCTGTAAAAAATAAAATCCAAACATTGCACAAAACGTTATTAGCTATCTTCCAATCTCTCTCTCTCTCAAAACCATAATATTTATAATATACTTTAAAATAAATATTTATTAATTAATTGCACGTCAATGATTGAGCGCAAATAAACACATCTTGGCAAATTGAGTGTACTTTAAAATTCGCTAATCAGATTTATTGAAAACCGACGAATCAAATGTCACGAACGCGTCCTTACTAAAGAGTTTTTAAAAAGTCAAATCATTAAAGTAGTAAAAAACGAGTTGCAAAATTCCATGCTATTATATGCAATTAACAATATTAACATATTGTTATTATGAGGATTTGCCTAATGCTTATAAAATCCCAATTTCCAATAATGGTAATATTCCAGACGGTTCCTAATCTATGTGGTGCGTGCTGGAATAGGTGCCAACTGGCATCCAGACTAATAACAGCAGGGACTGAATGTACAACGGTATAAATGGGCTTTCACTGGATTCCCGTTCAGTGAATGGGTGCAAGCATTCACTCGTATGTATCCGGTTAGGCTTATGAATCCGTCAACAGGCGTCAATCCTAAAGAAGACAGCCTAATCAATTCCTGTGAACACCGACCACATCGCAAAGAAACTTCATTTATTCCTCCAAATTCAATTCTCATTCGACAACCTTTTCGTATAGGAATTCAAAAAGCTATCCAAACTTGAAATTAATGTAGAGGTGGCTCCGCCATTAACTCATGTTGCTATTAAGAACATTACCATAGTAGTATTGATTTTTCTACTACTACTGCCACTATTATTATTATTATTATTATTATTATTATTATTATTATTATTATTATTATTATAAAGTTCTAATTTAGATCAACAAAAATTAGAATTTGGACATTTTTAAAATAAAAAAAACAAATTTCTTAGCTTAAAAATATCTTTTGTATGGATTTATAAAAGTAGATAATTAAATCCTGACATCTTTTTCATATATTAAGTAATATTCATTGTTTTTAAACATTTCCTCTGAGTTTTTAAAATATGAGTTGTTGTAGAATTCAATTTTGCACTACACAATAAATTTTCTAAATTTTAAATTTTCATTTCTTATATATACATATATATATATATATATATATATATATATATATATATATATATATATATATTAGAATTGTATTGTTGTTTTAAGGCTATTGAACAAAATGCAAGCTCTTTGCACTTTATATAAATGAAAAGTTTTTTTAATTAAGATGTTTTTTAAACATATACACCAAGGCATTGTTTCTATAATATGTTACATGCTCTAAAGCATCACGATGATGATACCTAAACTATTACTAATTACACTACAATTTTTATAAGGTTGTACATTTCAATTTATAATAATTTATAATAAAAAATCAATTTTAAATATTTTTATAAACAATATATAAATGTATATATATATATATATATATATATATATATATATATCTTAATAATATGTACGATGGAAATAATTGTAAAATACACGGTTCAATATCTATATACAGCGCAAAACACATTTGCAAATAAACTTTATTTTAATGTTGTCGGATACGAACTAAACTTGGAGTGACGTTAATGAAGTTTCTTGGCTAGTATACCGCCTATCTGGAACGACGCCAGTATTCAAAGGAATTGACGAGGCGATCTTACTTAGGGTTGACGCCGGTTGACGGATTTACAAGCCAACCGGCTACATATGGTAAATAGATACCTTGAGATACCTTTTAAGCACTTTGGGAGTATGCCAGCACCCAATCACTGAATGGGAATCCAATGAAAGCCCAGTTATACTGCTGTGCACTCGGATCATCCCTATACAACACACTGTTGTAAATAAATATTTTCTTCCATAACGTATTTAACAATTATTATACATGACGGAAAATAACACATTGTTATTTCATTATGTAATAGTAATAAAAACTCCGCCTAGTTTGGATTAGAAATGATTCAATCTAGCCAGTCCCAAGCCTGGATAAAGGAGGGGGGTTTGAGCACAAGGTTGGCAACCTGGCCTTTGTAAAAAAATTATACTGCTGCGGAAACAATGAAAAATGACGTCATTCCGGCAAACAACAACGTTTCTGGATGGCAAAGTTACCAGATGACAAGGTTAAGTGAAAGCCGAAAAAAAGCGCAATCTTCGATTTGCAGAATATTTAATGCCAACGAGACTTTGTTATTGTTGTTGTTTTGCTGTAATTGTTGTCTTATTGCCCCATGCTTATTCTTAAAGCAAAAGGTTTTGTACAATACAAATATTAATAAAACCTTTACAAACGCTGTTACCAACTTGAAAAATAATTATACAAATTAAATGTTTAAAACATCACTATTATTATTACTACATTGAGTTTTAATATCACATTAGAGATTAAAAAAATACATTTTCACCATCGATAAAAATAAGTAAGAAGAAAATTACAAAAAAATCGTAGTACAAATTATGGGAACAAAAGGAAATCGAATGTCATATGATAATGAATATCAATATAGTCAAAATGGTAAACATTTGATTCAAACAAAAATAATTCAAAATTACTATACTTTGAATAAGTCATTAATATATATATATATATATATATATATATATATATATATATATATATATATATATATATATATATATATATATATATATATTATCAAAACTTTAATTTTTTTAAATTATAATGTTATTATTATGTTTACAAACTAATGGTCTACATAAAGTGACCATTGTTTTAAACCTATTTTGCTCTTAAAAATGCATACTTATTTCAAGTAAATATTTTAAAAATACATATATATATATATATTAAAAATACACATATATATATATATATATATATATATATATATATATATTATCGAAACTAATTTAGTTAGATTTATTACACTTTTAATAATTAGAATTGCGGTATTTCGGTTGTGCAGTTGAATTCGATAAGTGTAAAAAATGTGAACTCAACATAACACGATAACATATATTTATTAAATCAATAAAACAAAGAATTGTTTTACATTACAAACCAGTCTTGTTCAATTATTTTACACAACAAATGTATGAAAATGAATCTCTTAACCCAACAGCTACACATGCTATACGTATGCATTAAAATATCCTTCAGGCATCCTAAATGTATGCTTGCACCCATTCACCAATGCGGAAGCTCATTTACATCGCTGTACGTTCGGCCATCAATCAATGTTAGTCCAGGTGCTTGAGAGCACCTAGTCCAAGATGCACCACGTGAAAGAGCAACAGTCAGGAATATTACCATCATTGACTCAAATCCTCGTGGCTTATTAGCGCATGCAATATCAAAAAATGATCCACATAAACAATACATAATTGTTAAAAACGACAGTCTGTGGACTTAAATGCCTCGGTCAATCTAACAATGAGGTAAAAAATATCAAACCCTTTCAACAATAATCACAATAAAATAAACATTTGTATGTTATACTATACTGGTATAACAACAACACAAGTTGGCTGCAAAGTCACCTCTTCATTAGTTCCAAATTGGCATAACATCTCGAATTCCTATAAAGAAAGGCTATCGGGTGCGAATTGAAATTGGGAGAACGAATAGATAAATTATCTCGGTTCTTATAAAACACGTACAATTGACATTTGGGATCATTAAAAATGATAATCTCTAGGGCTTTGTTCCCTGCACCAAGGCATCCACAACACAATTGTTTTTGAAAACTACACTATCGTGTGCCGTCAACGTTTTCGACATCTTACCGTACTCTTAATTATGTACCTAAATGCATTTTTGAAGCCATCGATTGACTTTGGAAAGGTTCATTGCTTCGTTAAGATAGGCAAGCCTATTGTCGTATAAAAAACAGTCGAACAGTATAACATTTTCCCGTTCTAAGCGCCAACAAGCATCTAGACTAATAACAGCAGGGACCGAGTGTACAGTGGAATATTTGGGCTTACACTGGATTCCCGTTCAGTAAATATGTACTAGCATAGACCCAAGATGGTTAAAAAGCATTTTAAAGTAAATATTTGCTATATGTAGACGGTTAGATACTTGTGAATCCATCAACTGGCGTCAAACCTACAAAAGAACGTATCGTCTATTCCTGTGAACACTGGGTGTCGTCGCAAGGAAGCGGTCTTCTAATAGAGAAACTTTATTTATCCCTCCAAGTTCGATTCACATCCAACAATCTTTTCGTATAGGAATTCGAGAAGCTATTCAAACTTGGAATTATTGAAGAAGTGGCTCTGCCACCAACTTATGCTACAGATTATATATATATATATATATATATATATCCACCAAAAATGAAATACAAATCAACAAAATGTAAATATTATTTGAAAAATTCCAGTCACACGCAATAAAATTTTAAAACCACAAAAAGCAAACGAAAAAACCCCAAATTTAATAGATAACAAAAAATGCCATTAGACACGATTTTGAAAAACATACACAAAGTTTTTCATGTAATCACATGAAAACTAAATATTTGAACATTGATATACTATTATTCATTTTATTGTTACCAAAAAATAATTGAAACAACACGACAGATCAAAATTTTTACAATAATTTAAAACCACATCGTCAGTAAACAAGAATATAATAATAATAATAATAATAATATTGATTGATGAAATAATTGTAATTTCCAAAAATATCAACTCATAAACATTGTCAAAAACAATTTGCAAATTAGATATTTGGGATCTTAATAATCCTAAGGATTCAAGTAATGCTTATTAAGTGTCAAATTTAGATGCTGATAATCCTGAGGATTTGAGTAATGCTTATAAAGTCTCAATTTCCAATAATGGTGATATTCCTGACTGTTAGTCCTCCACGAGATGCATCCTGGACTAGATGCCCCTAGACATCTAGACTAATAACAGCAGGGTCCGAGTGCACAGCGGTATAACTGGGCTTCCGCTACGGCGGGTGGGTGAGAACATACACCCAGGATACTTAAAAGGTATCTAAAGGTATACGTATACCATATGTAGCCCTTGGGCTAAGGGAGATAACCCTGACAAAAAATCAGGCGGCCTCATCAATCTTTGCGAACAGTGGCGACGTCACAAGGATGCCGTCTACCAGTCAAGAAACTTTGTTATTCTTCCACGTTTGTGTTACGCTTATCAAGCCATCGAAATCGGTCGTTTGCTATGTCGTATAAATATGGGGAATAATGAAGAGGTGACGCCACGTCACCAACCAAAATGAATATTAAGTGTCAAATTGTAATATTAATTATATTTCTGACTGTCACTTTCACGTGGTGTCTTATGGACTAAAACAACAGAGACTGAGTGCACAGCCGTCTGTCTAACTGGGTATCCGTTACGGCTAATGGCACCAAGCATACATGCAAATTACTTAAAGCATTGAAAGTTATACGTTTACGAAATGTAGCCGTTGAGCTAATAAGGGACATAACCGTGCCAAAAAATCTCGGAAATAATGGCAGAATCAATAGACTGAAAATCATTTTGGTTGGCGATCATTTATACGACATATAAAACGATCGACTTCGATGGCTTCATAAGCGCAACAAACGTGGAAGAATAATAAATATTTTTGGCTGGTAGACGGCATCCTTGTGACATCGCCACTGTTCGCAAAGATTGACGAGGCCGCCTGATTTTTTGCCAGGATTATCTCCCTTAGCCCAATGGATACATATGGTATAGGTATAGCTTAAAATACCTGTCTTAAATCTATACTCACATCCGCCTGCCGTAGCGGAAGCCCAGTTATACCGCTGTGCACTCAGTTTCTACTGTTATTAGTCTAGATGTATGTGAGCACCTACTCCAGGATGCATCACATGGAGGAGGAGGAATAGTCAGGAATATAACCAACGTTGGAGATTAAAACTTTATAAACATGAACCAAATCCTCAAAATAATTAGTATCCCGTTGAACTGAAATATCTATGCACGCCTCCGTAAACCTTGAACAGTAATAGAGGATTATCCGTGTTGCTATTGGAACCTGGAGCTAATAAAGAGGTAGCTTTGCCACCAACTTTTGTTCTTGTAACATTGGAATCGTAATAATCCTAAATGTTCTTGTTCAAATTAATCAATTTTTACTAATCTAGAAATATTCAAACAAGTCCATTTTGAAATACGTAATAATAATAATAATAATTATTATTATTATTATACTGTAATTGTTGTCTTATTGCTCCATGCTTATTTTTATAGCAAATGGGTTTTGTATAATATAATACTATGTCATTAATCTATCACCAATTATTAAGTCACGTGTAAATTATCATTATTATAAACTATATAATTTATATATATATATATATATATATATATATATATATAAAGTAATAGTTCCACATATCGATATTAAACAAATAAAATTAGTTAATTCAAAAATATTCTTAAGGCAGGACCTCCGAATTAAAACTTCTGGCACCAACTTGAAGTTCTATAGGCCAACTTTGCCACTAACTCGTTGTTACTGTAATAATATTTGACGATTGAAGCCTATTAATAGGTGGCGTTAAGGTAAAAAGTTCCTACCGATAGGCCGCCTGGCTATAATATTAAATATCTACATAAAACAGTACTAACGACTTATAAAACAGAAGAGTTGGAGTATATGATATGAAACAGCGGTTAATATTACTACCAATGCAAATGCACTATTGAAAAAAATAAACATTTTCTGAAAAAACACTTTCCCCATTTTTTTTTAAATATTTATTTTTACTACTTTGAATGTTACGATGGAAAACATCTTTCAGCAGTGGACATTGTTTAGCAAAGCCGAACGCGTGGACCCGCATTTGGCGCCAATGATGGAATTCAAACCCATGCGCTACACTGCTAGAGCACTCCGGTGTAACATCCTGGATAATCCCCTACCACTGGTCACAGTTTTCGGAGGAGTGCAGCGATATGTTAGATAAACGACTAAGCCATTATTCCGGCCGAAATAGTGTGAAACTTGTCCCCAATAGCAGTAGATCATTATACAACTGTGAGAACTATAACCTTAATGTTATCAATAACTCGTAGTAGTAGTAGTAGTAGTAGTATACTACTAACAGCAGAAGTAGTAATAGTATTAATAGTAATAGTAATAGTAATATAAACGTGTAAACTATATATATATATATATTATTTTATTTATTTATTTTATGTCCGCTACTTTGAATGTTTTACAAGGAACATCTTTCAGCAGTGGACATTTGAGCCAAGCCAAATGTGGGCCCGCATTTTAGTGCCGGTGGTGGGATTCAAACCCATGCCCACCAAGATCCAAATTCGAGCGCTGTACCGCTAGACCACCCCGGAATATATATATATATATATATATATATATATATATATATATATATATATATACATAATTAAATAAGTTATTTAATAATAATAATAATAATAATAATAATAACAGTAATAATAGTAACAGTAGGATTAGTAATGATAGTAATAGCAGTAATCTTGAATTGGCACAAATCATTCTACTGTTACTAAACGCCCAATACTAATTTCAATCTATTGTATATTGTCAAACATCAGATGACATGTTACGTCATTGACTGTTACACTAAACAAAGATCCTTCCTACAAACGTCAAAAACTTGAATTCACATGCACTTGTAAAGTTTGTGTTGAAACATCCAATATATTTGGCATCTGTGCGCATTTATCTTTTAGATCAGTGCACTGACAATGAAACATCAGTCACCACATATATATATTTAATTAGGTCACATATTGACACAATAATAAAAACAAGAGTAAAGTCAAATTTGACAATTACTGGGTTTAAAAAATGTGACGTTTTTACGCAGATAAAATGCAAAAACAAAATTCTAATTATTACAAAGTTATAAACAAAATAATATATATTTAAAACTTGCAAATGCACTTCCTTTATTTATTTTAACAAACAAATAAATAAATAAACAAACTTTCGACTTTTAACAATGACAAATTTATAAAGTGAAATTAAAATATTTCTCATAATGACACAGGTAGACAGATCCGTACCCAAAAGGTTCAATCACCCTCCCTAGTAACCTACATCATTAAATTTTTATCATCCTCAATAAATTGTGCAGTAGTGGTCTGGCGGTACAGGGCTCGACTTGGACCAAGGTGGGCATGGGTTCAAATCCCACCACTGGCGCTAAATGCGAGCCCACGTTTGGCCTCGCGAAAATGTCCACTACTGAGAAATGTTCCACGTAAAACATTCAAAGTAGTAAATAATAATAATAATAATAATAATAATAATAATAATAATAATAATAAACTGAACAAATGCAATGTAGTTTTAAATTAAATACGTAAAGATTATGTACCTACGACACTCATCATTTATTATAAACTATTAAATTCAATTACACAAATTCATAACAACAACAACAACAACAAAAATACTAGATTGTCATTCAGCCTGCTACTTTGAATGTTTTACAAGAAACATCTTTCAGCAGTGGACATTTTAGCGAAGCCGAACGTGGGCCCGCATTTTAGTGATCCGGTGGTGGGATTCGAACCCATGCCCACCGAGGTCCGAATTCGAGCGCTGTACCGCTAGACCACCCCGGCACAATGAACAATATAGAAGAATTTAAAAAAATTAAACTTTATGTGCAAATTGCTGTCGAAATGGTCTAGCGGTACAGCGCTCGACTTGGACGTAGGTAGGCATCGGGGTCCGAATCCCACCACTGGCACTAAATGTTTCCAGTACAACATTCAAAGTAGTAAAAATAAAATTTTAAATGTCCATCACTACCAGTCCTAATGGGTGTTAAAGCTATACTGGGAAAGGCAATGTCAGTCTTCCATAGACTTAAATCAATATGGTCATGTTCTTCTATCCGTCTAAAGATAACACTTCGTTTGTACGCAACAATAATCATTCCTACGGCAATATATGGGAGCAAAACTTGGAATCGGACAAGCAAGATTGATAAGATGGTAAATGATTTTATCGCCGGTGTCTTAGAAGTATTTTAAAGATTAGCTGGAGCGATTACATTTCAAATGATGAAATCAACTGAGAAGAACTGACTCTCGTTCACTACATGATATCATTACAATTAGACAAAGAAAATTACTTGGTCAAATTCTACGTTTACCGCCCAAAAGACCAACAAGAACGGTTTTGGAATGGACAATTGTAAATGGTGTAAGAAAGGTTGATAGACCACAAAAAACGTAACTAAGAACTATTCGAAAAAATCTAATTGAAATAAATAATAATAAAATAATAATATTTATAATAATATTAGTAATATTATTAATAATAGTAATGTTATTATTATAAAATAATAGTGCGGATTGTTAAACAAAACCAAAACCTAGAGCTAAAAGATATAATTCAAAGGTAAAACTTGAAAAAAACGATAATTTGATTTTGGGATGCTAATCATCGTGGGGATATGAATAATGCTTACAAAGTTTGAGATTGCAATAATAATAATAATTTTCTTGACTGTCACCTCCACGTGATGCATCCTGGATCGAGTACATAGCTGTATAACTGGACTGACGCTTCAGCCAGGACGTTGGACTAGGCAAAATATCTCTGACAAAAAATCAGACAACCTCATCAGTCTTTACTTACAGTGGTGCTATCACAGAGATACTATCTATTGGCCAAGAAACTTCATTATTGTCCTGGGTTCGTTACACTTACCAAGCCATCAAAGTCGATGGTTTAATATGCCGTATCAATAGGGAAAATAGTAAATAAGTGACAACATCACCAACCAAAATGAAATAAACGAATGAATGATTACAGCAATAGTCTAGCGGTACAGCGCTCAAATTCGGACCTCGGTGGACATGGGTTCGAATCCCATCACCGGCACAAAAATGCGGGCCCACGTTCGGCTTCGCTAAAATGTCCACTGCTGAAAAATGTTTCTCGTAAAACATTCAAAGTAGCAAACATAAAATAAAAAATTAAATAAATAAAATCAACATTCTGGAATAATAAAACTTCCAGCCCTGTAATTATCAAAACATTAATGTATTTGTATAATTAGACCAACAACAAAAAACACTTTTTGACAACATACCGACTCATAATTAGTAGATTTTTGTATTACCGACCGACTCGATCCCAATCCAATTTCGTTCGAATTTGCATTGATTGGCAAATATAAATTTTCAAAAGAAGACGATGTATTATTGCCATATGAATTGGGCGAACTAGATGATGTCAACATGGATGTATTAATAGTAGGTGATTCAATCAATGCGGATTTTTCACCATTATTATCATTTGACTTGGATTGTTGAATACTGTTTGGATCATTCAATGACTTGTCCAAATCATCACAGCTGAAAAGCAACGATTCGCCATTCGTATCGTAATTATCAACAGGATAATAACGACTGTTCACAACAGTAGAATTAATATTAGCTTGAGAATTCATTGAAATTCATTAAAAGGTATTGTGTAGACTACAATCAAGTAGTAAAATAAATTTAATGTTTTAATTAATAAGCTATATATTATAATAATAATATATATATATATATATATATATATATATATATATATATATATATATATATATATATATATATATATATATAAATCGCACAACTAGATGTTAATTTAAGTTTTTTTAAATGAGTTTCTCATACTTAGAAAAATTACTTTAAAATTTAGCAAAATTGAAAAAATAAATTTTGTAAACTTTTTTCAAACCGAATGAATAGATTGGTAATATAATTACCTCTTCATTATTGCTATACTTAAAAAGCATTACGACCACTCACCTTTCATTGTCTCATATGCAAAGAAAGCTTCGTATATCACACGAAGCATCATAGTGTTTTCCAAAGCTTGGCACATTTATGGTGATGCAATGTAACAATACTGTCAATTTATTATTAGTTGTAAAATAACTACATATGGTGGGGCTATATTTTAAAATATCTATTAAGTATTTTGTGTTTATAATTGTACATATATATAAAATCATAAACAGTTACACCGCTGTTCACTCGGTAGCTGATACGTTAGTCTAAAATGCACCACATGTAGGTACAAAATCAGGAACACCACTATAAACAAAAATTAATGCTTTAAAAATATTACTAAATTCCTCACAACAATTAACATCTCCAAAAGTACTAAAAAATAGAGATAATAAAAATTAAACCTGAGATTTCTTACAAAGTAAGTAAACGATTTAACACAAAGCTACAATCCCACCAGTATAAATAAACTTGCATGCACATTCTTATTCAAACAAAAATAAAAACAACTATAATAACAATTAAAATTCCTCTAAATAAAAAATATATGCAACTTATAAATTCAGTTAAATTTAATGAAAAGTACATATTAATAAATTAAAACCGAAATGAAATCATGTTTATAAATTATTTAAATTAAGAAAGATTTGACATGTATATTTAATTCAAAACATGTTTAAATTCAACATGTTTATTAAAAAATAATAATATTTGTATTGCCACAATAAATCGCCTTATTTAAAATAAACAAAAACAACGGTCGTATTTATTTTTAAAATATGCAATTATTATAAACACCTTAAATTGAACATCTGAAACTTACAAACAAAAAAAAGGAAAATAACCAACGAAAACAAAATAACCTTGAAACTTTAAAAAATGTACTATTATTGTTCTAATCTTTTATTATTAATTTTATTAATATGTGTTTTAAATTAATTATGTAAATTATAAATAATTTATATTAATTTTTTTTAATATTACGATATATGTTTTAATTCACTAATGTTAACTAGCCAAAAAATATTCCCATTAAGCATATAAATGATAGAAAACAACCAATATATACAGGTTGATACACGAGTTGGGTAGGAACAAAACTCCTTTTGATCGTCGGTTCTATTTATTGATGATATCAGTAAGATTCAGGGGGAAATATGAAATAAATGGTGAGGGGGGATTATTCACAGAAAATTTTTTTGACATTAAGACAAAATCAAAGTAAATAGTGAAAGTTAATAAATATAAAAAACAAACAAAAATAATAATTAAAAACAAATTACGTATTACAATGCCAAAACACTGTAATAATCTTCAAAAAAGAAGAAAAGAGAAAAATATCAGTAACGCTTTAATGGACTTGTAGTGTTACACGCGGCTTAACTCGCATCTCACTTCTGAAGTTAAACATTGTTATATATATATATATATATATATATATATATATATATAACAAATGTTATATTTCAAATCTTTAATAAATTAACAAAATTAGCTAATATTTTTATTAATGCTTTTACTTATTTGTTTTTCGAAACATTCGCGAGGTGAGGCGCGCGTCACGCTACACGTCCATTGGAGCGTTATTCATCCTTTTCTCTTTTCTTCTTTTTTGATGATTATTGCAGTGTTTTTGCATTGTAATACGTAACTTGTTTTATTATTATTTTTGCATATTTATAATTTTTGCTCGTTTTCTATAATTGTTAACTACCTTGATTTTATCTTGATTTTAAATATTTTTTCTGTCACTAATCCCCCTTTACCTCACCATCCATTTCATTTTTTCCCCTGAAAATTTGAGACAATTTGAGAACCGAGTACTAAAAGGCGTTTTGGCCTACTCAACTCGTGAAAAATCCTGAATCCTGAAAAACAACCAAAGATGTTTTACAAGTAAAACGATAATAGTGTAAATGTTTGTCTCTTTTTTCTTCTAGTCAAAGTTTTTGTAGTTTTAGTAAATTAAATATATAGTAAGCTGTAAGTTATATTAAAAACGCTATTTTGTTTAGAATTGGCACCGGACTTTTGTTTTAAACAATTTTTAAATCCTATAACGTATTTTACTACACCTAAACTTTTTATAGTTTGTTTATTTGTGTTGGTAACTGCAGATATTTTTCTATTATATCTCCGTAGCACACAAGTTGAGTGTGAGAAACTCCCTTCGAACTTTTGTTTTTACGTATTTCAAATTATTGGAAAAAATAGAAACAGAGAGTAAAGTAAAGATTTTTAACCAAAAAATTTAAAAATAAAGATAAAAAATAAAGAGATATAGATAATAAAAGATAAAAGTAAGCAATATATATATATATAAAAGTAATAGTAGATTAGTTTTGTATTGAAACGCAAAAACACCGTACTCATCTTCAAAATAAAATAAAAAATAACATTTTGTTTGTCGTGCAACTTAACGCACTCCTTACCTAGGTACGTCGGTATTCCTCATGAAAAATATTAAAACATAATAATAATAAAAATTTAGTTGTATAATTATAATTATTTGTAACAATTTACTAAATGATCATAATTTTAAAATGCGAAAAAGTAAAGAAATAAATTATTTCTAATAAGTTTTGTAGTTTGAATTTATTTTATAAAATTGTTTATTTAATTAAACCAACCAAAATTATAAAAATAGTACAAACAAAAAAATTAAAAATTAAAATTAAAAAACTGTAACACAAATTAACACACAAAATGATGCGCACATAACGCTACACGTTAAGTGAAACATTGTTTTTTAAACATTCTTTTCGCTTTTTTAAAAACGATTGCTATATTTTTTACGTTGTAATGCAATATTTGTTATATTTATTCAACTTTTTTCATTATTTTAATATATGTTTTTTTTACTTTTTTACCAATCATTATTTTTATCTTTATTGTAATTTTTTGTTTTTAAACCCACTTTTTACTATTTTATTTCTCTTCTTTATCTAGTTATTTACTCTATCCCTATATTTGAACTATAATAGAACCAAGAACAAAACACAAATTTGTTTTATTCAACTTGTGTACTACTATGTAACATGGAATATATATGTATGTTGAGTGTAGGCCGTGTTGATTTTACAAATTATGCCAACACAAATCAACATGTCCTAATTTTTTTTAATAAAATACTTTAAAGCATACAATAATGTACCAACTGACTTTAGTGAAATACAACACCTTAATGTTTTCAAGCATTACACAAACAAACATTAATTTTTAGAAAGTTATTTTTTGTGTTTAATGTTAGACTTATTATTAGTGTTAAATAATTTTTATATATAATACAATTTTGTTATCTTTATTATTAAAAACCTAAATATTTAGACTTAAAAACTGTATTTATGTGTCATTATTAATAAAAAATAATAATAATTTTTACTGCAAATTTAATTATACAACTCCTAAACTAATTAGTGTTGAAAACGTAGTTATTAAACCAAAAAAATTGTAGGAATCACATAACATACAGTAAAGACATCACTTTAATTATAAAACGTACAATATTATGTGATAATTAAAATACAACTATAATTTTATAGATATACATTGTAACTAGTAAAAAATTACATAAAACATTAACTGATTCACAATCTAAAATTGAGTAAAATTACCAACATAAAATAGGACTTCTAACATATTAAAAAATGTATATGTAAGTACAACTTTTAAAAAATATTTTAGCTTTAAATTTTAACTTGTCACGCTACGTTATCTGATTATTATTGATGAACCTGGATAGGATGAGTTTAATCCCCACTACTGGCACTAAATGCAGGTCCAAGTTCGGCTTTTCTAAAGTGTCTACTGCTGAAAGATATTCTCTGTAAAACATTTAAAACAGTAAAAGTAAAATAGAATGCCTAATCAAACATAATATTTATCGCTATTAGACTTTCGTTGTACTTTTTAGAGTCCGCAAATTCTACTTTTATTATTGTTAACCTTCTATTCTTAAATGTTGGCATAATTTGCTAGTTTTTTAAATATAGATATTCAATTGTACTCTGAACAACAACAACAACAACAACAATAATAATAATAATAATAATAATCAAACATAATTGAAAATAAGGTACATATTTGACGATACTACAATTACCAATTTGGATCATGTTACAAGATGTTTGCAAGTATTTTTTAAAATTTGTATACAACAATATTGTAAATACATATAATTATGCCAATTAATGGTTTAACAAATGGAGTAAAACATTTTATTTGCTCAACTAAATCATTTTCTACAACTACAAAATATGTTTTTAATTAAAATAAATTAATTCTATAACAGTTTTAGTAACATAATTATTTTACCCTAATGTAATATTGCAAACCAAATTTTTTACTTGTTTTTAAAAAAAATATTGATTACAATTTAATAATTTATTTAATGTCCTGTTACATTTATTGTTTTGTTTATACTGTATCTTGGGCATATATATATATATATATATGTGTGTGTGCCAGGATAGTGTAGCGGTACAGCGCTCGAATTCAGACCTCGGTGGACATGGGGGTTCGAATCCCATCGCTGGCCAACCGAAATGCAGGCCCACGTTTGGCGTTCGCTAAAATGTCCCCACTGCTGAAAGATGCGTTTCTCGTGCAAACATTCAAAGTAGCAAACATAAAATAAATAAAAAAAATATATATATAGTAACGACTTTAAGCGTATTTATATTAAATAGAGTAATATATTTTTTTATAATTATATCAAACTGAGACTGGCAAAAATGTATTGAAGGAATTTGAAAACGATAACTGTGCAATTTTTTAATCATAACGCTTTTTACCAATTTTTAGATAACGAAAATGTACTTGCTACAGTTGTATATACATTAATACACACACATATACACACATTTTGTTAAATAACCAAATCAGCGATACATTGTATATATATATATATATATATATATACATATGAGTATATACTCACCAACTAACCAATACAATGTAGATATGAACCAAAGCAATTTTAAAAATGTTTATTTTATAGCGTGCACACACACACACACACAAATACACAAAGTTTTTTCTGTTAAAGTAACATTTGTTTGTTCGAAAGCACTATTGTTTGGTGTGTGTGTGTGTGTAAGTGAGTGTGTATTTTGTGTGTCTCTATGGCGTGCAAATTTTTAAATTTTGAGAAAAATATTTAATTTTGAACATACATGTAACGCACTATATTTGTACGTTGCAGCTAAAAACATTGTTGTTGGAGTTCTCACTCTCTCACACACACACACACTCAAAAAAAGCTCATTGTCAACACTACATAAAATGCAATCGTAATTTTCCGAATCAAAACAAAACAGTAATAATAATAATAATAATAATAGAGTTGAAACAACATATGCATACATTTGTTTGTACCAATTCAACGACGGCTTTATACAAATAATAGTTTGTGTATCTATTGAAATAAGCATTTGACAAAAATCATGTATGGAAATTCAATATAGTAAAAATACAAGACGATTGCATTTGGAATTGTTCAATAAACGTGCTTATGCAATAATATATATATATATATATATATATATATATATATATATATATATAAAGCACAAGCAGAGTCAATAGAAACAATAATCCTCTTTGGCCGTTCGTCAATCAACTCGATGACAAACCAATTGCTATAGAATGTTGATTGCAATTTTTGTTATTTGCTGTCTTGCAAGTAAGTATGCATTTTTCTTCCATTGCTTGCTTTTTTTTCTGGAAGTTTTTTGATAAGTCGAGGTTTTCTTTAATTTTGCATGGTTTTTTGTAATTTATGATTCATCTATTTAATTGTGAACATTTAGCAAAACCAAAGGATTGCTTGCCGGTAGTAGCATTTTAACTCTTGTCCATTTAAGTTAAGTACCGCTAGGCTATCCCGGCATATATATATATATATATATAATTATTACTATGATTAGTGTCTCACATATTCTACCGGAAGTAGTTTTCAATATAACTGCGCCTAGAAAAGATCATACATAAATTAATACAATCAGTCCTAAGCCTGGATAAAAAAGGAGGGCTTCAGCTCCAAGTTGGCAATCTGGTCTTTGCAAAAAACCTTTATTGTTACAAAAACAATAAGAGGACGCTGAGACGGCAGACAACGGCAAAAAAGTGATAGCACAATCTCGATGATAAGTAAGCTCAATCTTTGATTAGACGAAAAAGATTGGTTGGTCAAATTGTACGTTTACTGTGCCGAAAAACCAGCATGAACGGTTCTGATGGCGGCAAAGAATAAGTTGGAGGTAGGCCACATAAAACCTGCATAAAAAACATTCGGAAAAATTTAGTTTATTATTTATTGTTTGACAACATTTTCAGTTAACAATTGATACATTTTCATGATAACATTTAAATTATAATTTTTTGTCAACGTTTTACTTACTATATCGATGCCAAATATAAATGGAATTTATTAATTTTTTTGTAGTTTTTTATTTGCATACTTAATGTAATTATTTAGAAAAATTAAAATTGATTTAATTAAAGTGAGATATTTATCGGGAATTATATATATATATACGAAAATAGTTTTTTTTTTATTTTTGTTATTTTTTTACAAGTTTTATATTTATTTTCCTTTTTGTGGTACGTTTTTCTTGTACAAATGGTGTATTAAATAGTGTTCAATGTACTTTTACTAAATTATTTAAATTAATTAATACCAATAACTTGGGTGGGCACGGGTTCAATCTTCATTACCGGCACTAAAATGCGGGCCCACGTTCGGCTTCGCTAAAATGTCCATTACTGATAGGCCTGTTTCTCGCAAAACATTCAAAGTAACAAACATTGAAAAAAACAATTCAAATACTTTAAATTAATAATTTGAAACATTTTTTACATTGAAACCAATAGAAAATTAATGTTTCTTATTTTAATCTTTACTTTGAAGAAACACAATTAAGGCATTTTTGGTATTAATGAGTTTTCAAGGGCAAACTACTAGAATTGTCATAATTTGCTTCAATAATATATCCACTTGGTTTTAGTCAATCAATGGCACCGTACATCTGCTTTGAACTATTAGCAGTGTGTGTTCTTCAAGTCTCTCTCTCACACACACAAACCCACGCCGTCTCTGGTGTCAGGCCAATGCTTTAATGGTATTCTTGTTTATATATAGACTACAGTGCAGTTTAAAGCGGTATGATTGACCATTTACTAATACATGTATTTAAGGAATTAAAATGTATTCGGAAATACTGTTATTTTGCTACATTTTAAGAAATATTTGCACAAATCTGTCAATTGTTTTGATTAATAACGTCAGGATTCTGTCATCTATCCCAAAGATTTCATCATGTCCTCAGGTATTCAAAATGTTTTTTTGTCGTTCAATACTTTTTACGAACGTAGAGACAACATAGTAAATAAAGTAACATTTTTTTATCAAAGTGTACTTGCCATTTCAATTTGAAATACCTTTGCAAAATATTTAGGATTAGCATATCAATCAAGTTTGATTAAGACAGCACAAACAACATGCAGCTGTACTTTAAAAATTGTCCAACACGGGCTTAGAAAAGATCAGAAACGATTCAATTTAGCCAGTTGCAAGTCTGGATAAAGGAGGAGGAGGAGGAGGGTTGGAGCGCGCAAGGTCACCAACGTGGCCTCTGTAGAAAATCGATAGAAACAACCAGGACAACGCCATTGCAATGAAGAGTGGCAAAGTGATGACTAAAAGCCAAAAGAAAACTTAACTATCGATTTGTCGAATTTTTGATTGGACAAAAAAATGATTTGGTTATATTCTACGTTAGATAGTCAAAAGGCGGTTTTTGAAATGGACAATTGTAAAAGAATAATGATCAGAAATGATTTAATCTAGCCAGTCCCAAGTCTGGATAAAGAAGAACGGTTTGGGCGCGCAAAGTTAGCAGTCTGGCGACCTGTAAAAAAATACAATTACGGAAACAATCAAGAAGACGCCATTGCGGCAAACAACGGCAAAGAAGTGATCGCACAGATTACACAGATGACAGGGTTGAGTGAAAGCCTAAAGGAAGCTCAATCTTCAATGTCAACCAGACTTTGTTGTTGCTGTAATTGTTGTCTTATTGCCCCGTGCTTATTTTTAAAGCAAAAGGGTTTTGTATAATATAATATAATAATTGTAAATGGCAAAAAAAAGGTTGTGGTAAACAACAGAAAATGTTGCCAAGTATCATTGGGCAAGATCTAAATAAAGCAAATGTCTAATAGAAACAAAACATTTGATAAAATGGTGGATTCATGTTTTTTTTAAGTTATAGAAAGCATGAGATTTATTAGAGCACTCATACACAATCCTATTTGATTAGATAGCGTTTTCTATCGTTTCTTTAGCAAGTCAGGTTGCTAACCTTGCACTCAATTCTCCTTTCTTCTTAATTAAACTGGGGCCAACTATGGAAGAATTATCAATGCATTTGTATCACATAATAAACAATCTTTTTGCTTTAAAAATAAACATGGAGCAATAAAACAACAATTACAGGAAAACAACAACAGCAACAAAGTCTCGTTGGCATTGAAGATTCTGCGCAATCGAAGAGTGATCTTCCTTTCGGCTTTCACTTAACCCTGTCAACTGTGTAACTCTGTCATCCAGATACGTGCGATCACTTCTTTGCCGTTGTTTGTCGCAATGGCGTCCTCTTGATTGTTTCCGTAGCAGTATAATTTTTTACAGAGGCCAGGCTGCTAACCTTTTACTCAAACCCTCCTCCTTTATCCAGGTTTGAGACTGGCTAGATTGAACCATTTTTGATCCAAACTAGGCAGAGTTGTACCACATACAAAAAACAGTTTTATTTTCAACTATTTTGCAACGTTTTATACACAAAATTCAAATTTTTGGATTTAAATTTGCTTTATTTTTGAAGTTAAACGAACATTAGCACAAAACAATGTTACAAAGCAAATAAATCAATATTTAGAAATAGTTTCACATAAATTTTTCATACTCACATATTTATTTCACTATTAAATGTAAGAATCAATACAAAACAAATTTGTTTTAAATAATATCTAAGTTTGAAAAACGAAAAAAAGATTTATTATTTGAAGTTTTCGACGAAGACCCGCATATAAACTCACAATTATTACTGATTATTTCTTCACATATTTACAATTTACATGTACATATGAGATGCAGATATTATCAAAATTGACGCGATAGTATTATATTATATTATACAAAACCCTTTTGCTTTAAGAATAAGCATGGGGCAATAAGACAACAATTACAGCAAAACAACAACAACAATAACAAAGTGTCGTTAGCATTAACTATTCTGCAAATCGAAGATTGCGCTTTCTTTCGGCTTTCACTCAACCTTGTCATCTGGTAACTTTGCCATCCAGAAACGTTGTTGTTTGCCGGAATGACGTCATCTTTCATTGTTTCCGCAGCAGTATAAATTTTTACAGAGACCAGGTTGCCAACCTTGCGCTCAAACCCTCATCCTTTATCCAGGCTTGGGGCTGACCAAATTGAATCATTTCTAATCCAAACTAGGCGGAGTTGATGCGATAGTAAGAATTGATAAATAAATAGATGATCAAAAATGAACACCAATCTAACCAGTCCAAGGCCTGGACAAAGGAGGATGGTTTGAGCCCAAGATGAGCAACCTAGGCTTTCCAAAAATATTGCATTGCTACATTCCGACAAACGACGCTAAAGAAGCGATAGCTCAACCCAGATTATAGGGTTGAACAAAAGCCAAAAAGAAAACTCAATTTTTGATTAGACAAAGAAAATGACTTGGTTAAATTCTACATTGACCGTCCGAAAAACCAGCAAGAACGGTTTTGGAACGGAAGATTGACGATGGCAAAAGAAGGTTGATAGATTAGAGAAAATTTATCTTAAAACTTTATTTGCGAAGATCTAATTGAAATGGATATGTTTTATAGGGGGATCAAACAAACATTTTGGTAAAATGTTCAAACACTTGGAATCATTTTGCTGCTTAATGTTCTTTCCAAAATTATAAAACTTTGATGTTGTTTTGCGTTACTATTATCATATTATCTCGTTCCTATTTCAAAGCACAAGGATTTTGCAATAAAAAATAAACCGAATGTAAAAACTTCTCTAGCCAGTCCCAAGCCTGGATAAAGATGGAGGGTTTGAGCGCGCAAGGTTAGCAACCTGGCAATCTGTAAAAAAGTATACTGCTACGGAAACAATACAAGAGGACGCTATTGCGGCAAACAACGGCAAAGAAGTGATCGCACATATCTGGATGACAGAGTTACACAGATGACAGGGTTGAGTAAAAGTCGAAAGAAAGCTCAATCTTCGATTTGTACAATCTTCAATGCCAACAAGACTCTGTTGTTATTGTTGTTGCTGTAATTGTTATCTTATTGCCCCATGTTTATTTTTAGAGCAAAAGGGTTTTGTATAATATATATAATAATTAACAAATTTAACACAATTTGCGTAACTCACAGTTTTTATTTAGCAGTTGGATATAATAATTTTTCTTACTACTTTAAATGTTTTATGGGGAACATTTTCGAGCAGTGGGGACATTTTAGCTAAACCGAACGTATGCTCGCAGTTAGTGTCGGTGGTGAGATTCGAACCCCTACAAAATTCTGTTCGAGTCAAACGCTTTACCGCTAGACCACCGCAGAAATTACTTATGCCATGCTGTTGGTTTGATGGAAACTTCTAATCGGGTAGCGTGGAACGTGTGGGTTAAAAGATAATGCATCCTTAGTTGATTCTATCAAATACATTCATGACCGCATATACATAGATAGCAGGCGCTGACCGCAATTCAACTTAAAAACATTTCCAATCTTAAAAAAGCAGTTATGATTGTTGGACTGCTGAAAATGGTTTTTTTAAGAAGTGAACAAAATTGTATTGTATGTAGAACATCATTTTATTCATATTATGTTTGCATAATAATTAATATTAATAATGATGTAAGTTTATTGTTATTGTTATTATTATTATTATTAATAATAATAATGATAATATTAATAAACTCTCTTGCTTTAAAGAAAATGAGTTTATTATTTTTCTTCCTCTTCACCTTTTCCCTCTTTTTTCCAGTCAATTTTCTTCATTTGGTTTTGCATTAATTTAATATGAAGCATTATTTTTGAGTAATTTTTACTACTTCAAATGTTGTGGCGAAAAGCGCATCTTTTGTCGAAGTCAAACTTGGGCCCGCATTTACCGCCAGTAGTGGAATTCAAACACATGTCCGTCAGGTCCAAATTGAGGCAAATCGAGGCTTGTTTTGCTGCCAGATTCTTTTCCTGCCGCGACCTTTCCTATTTTTTTTTAATTTTTGCTACTTAAAATGTTTTACGAGAAACGTATCTTTTAGCAGTGGGGACATTTTAGCCAAACCGAACGTGGGCCCGCATTTTAGTGGGCCGATGATGGGATTCGAACCCCGATGCCTACCAAGGTCCGAATTTAAGCGTTGTACCGCTAGACCATCCAGACTATCCAGACGGATTTAATGAGTTAAGGTTGTTTCATGTAAATGTACTTTAAATTGATTATACTAGCTTAAATTAAAATAATAATTACAAGTAGGTAAAAACTTTACAAAAAACATAACTGTTATCAAAACATGAACACATTTTACCTAAATGTTGTCTAAAACATTTTTTAATTTACCAAACGCTTACCTGTACAAGGAAAGTACGCATATAGAACAAAGATACATGTCTTAAAATGACTCTACAGTACACGTGCGAAAAACATAGACTTCTTTCAATTCAATTCTCTATTTTTTGCCAACCGCCCACGTTTGAGAGAAAAAATTGCATTTTAATTGCCATTGGTACATTCATTGCGTCCCAGTTACAACTCGCAGTAGAAAACTGGTTTGCTCGTTGGTATAGTAACTAAATGTTTGTTTAAATGACTTATTGTGCGTTCGACACATGGGTAGGTAGAAATATATTTTGTGCAGAAATGTGCACAGTTTTGGCTAAAGTGCTGAATTTTGGCACAATGTTCGTTTTTTTTGTGGAGTGTTATTTTTATTCAAACAATGCACTGCTTTCTAGTGAAGCCGAACGTACAATTGCGTTTAGTGCCGGTGGTCGAGA